>JAQGBH010000509.1:0-49391 GCA_034698265.1 Sminthurinus aureus
GTCAAATTTTTATCAAAGTGGATTGCATTATTTGGAGGTTTCTTATTTGACCTCCTGTATTTTAAAAACGGGATTGAATTGAAACTTGAAACTTTCCACAATTAAAGTTCATAAACCACGCTTTTTAGAAAAAAATACTACGCGCCAAAAAAACTTCAAAATCATTGAAATACATAGTGCGCAAAATTGTCTCACTTATTAAGCGCTACCCTTTATATCTAATATCTACTCTACTTTTCTTAGATATCAATAGTGATAGCTGATAGCACAAGAAATAGCAATAGTAATGCCATCCTTTTCCATCTCATCTCCTCTGCTCTCATTCCTAATATCCCAACTCCAACCCAAGCCATCCCAAGATACACATCAATATACAAAATAGGAATTGGAGAAAATAGAAAAATCAAGAGCAAGAAACAAGAAACAAGGAATATAGATTTCTCAATTCTCTATAGATAGAATTTATCAATAACAGGGTAATCCATGTTTTCTCTATTCTCCTATTCTCCCTTGCTCAAATACTCAGATACACAGATATCGGCATGGACAATCCTATTTATATTTCTACTGTGTGTGAAACAGGGGAAAGTAGCACTTTCTCCTTTCTCCTTGCTCCTTCTGTGCATTCAAATCTAAAAGTATCCAACATATACATGTGTAACATGCTAATAAAGTCATTCTCCAAAGTCCAAAGTCCAAACTTTCCCATGTTCCTGTCTTTGTCTATTTTCTCCTCTCAGCTCTCAGTTCTGACGGCCCAACATATTAAAGAGGAAAAAGGACTCTGCTCTGCCACCACACACCAACACACCAAACCAAAGGGACTTGCTCTGTGATCTCTGTTTTGTAAATATTTTCGATTTTCCATGTTCAATGTTCAGTGTTCAATGTGAATCGTTTACATTTCACACGGCGTGTGCCTCGTGCCTTTTGCCTTTTCATGCATATTCCTTTACAATCCACAATCTGCAATCTAGAATCCAAACTACGTTATGGATAGAAATGATAGTGGGAATCTAAATGGAAATGATTGTTTTGCGGTCGTGGCTTTGTCCATCGAATTTGTGGAATGGAAGACCAGAAAAGAGAAGAGAAGAGGATGGAATGTGATTGTGGCCGGCTGAACTTACACGTGTAGGTTCAAGAGGATCCAAAATGGCTTATGGATCAAATGGTTTTCTCTTTCCTATTCAGCTGTAACAAATGGCATGTTCCTAGTTCCTAGTCCTCGTTCTTTCCCCTTGTTCTTCTTCTCTGTCTCTGTCTCTATCTCTATCTCTGCCTTTATCCACAGCCACATCCCTCGTTCCATTTACATCAATGGAGTTTTATGCCTCACCCCAACAAAGTACATGTTAAAGCATAGTTTGTGTTTGCTCCCACTCCTACTCCTACATGTACTTACCATCGTAATTGGATTTGAGGATGGGAGAAAGAGTATAGGAGAAAATTCTACTGTGCTTTTTGATTTTTGATATTGAAAAGGAGTAAAGGTTACTTGAAATAATTTAACCATTTAACCGTTCACCCTGTATCCAAATTGAATAGATGAATCATTAACATGATAACAAGTAAGGAAGGAAATTACAATGACCAAACTGGATCGAACTGGACTGGACTGGGTGGGATGGGATCATAATGAATAATAATATCGCACCGAGTACGTAACAATTTGTTAATTTTTGCAATATTCATGCCACGAATTAAAAATGATTCTAAACGGTGATCAGTGATCAGCGATCAGGATATCGGCGCTTTTATACGAGGAAATTGAATTGAATTTTCCTAGATAGAATAGAGATGCTTTAGCGCTTTGAGTTTTGAATATTGAATAAAAATACATGCCCACTTTACACATGACGGTTTGAAGTTGGTATGACCTTATGATAATATGTGCATTACATATATGGTGACGGACTACGGACTATGGACTATGGACTATGGGGAATAGAAAATAGAATGTTTGAATCTTTGGAAATCTCGGGTCGTTTTCTTATCAATAGACAGAATCAGCATCGACAATCTAGAATCTAGAATCTACAGCGACATGGGATTCGAATTCGAAATTCAAAATCGACATGGACATCAACAACAGCCTCAGTCTGGAGTTTGGAGTCTGGAGCGTGAAAGAGAGTGGAAAGTGAAAGTGGAGCACATTCACATTCTCTCACACTCACACTCACACTCTCTGCCTCACAAAGGCTTTATCGGAACGTTCTTCTTTTATCAATTATTGATTCTCTTTTCCTTTTTTTCTTTTACGTTTTTCTCAGCTTCTCCTTCTTCCTTTTCTTTCCTCTTCCTCTACCCTTGTCCTTGCGATAAAAGAATAAAAAAAAGGGCCTGTAACCCATATCCATCTAATAAATTTTCTACGCTTTCTCTTTCTCTCAGAGTTCAGTTCTCCAGTTCTCCAGTCCTTAGTCACCACACCAGACCAGACTAAACCCGACCACACTGTTACACTGTAGTTTTATGTATACCATGTGAAAAGTGGAGGCAGAGGTTGATCGTAGGCTATTTTCTCCATCATCATCCTCACAACTGAACATTGCGTATTGAGCATCGAGTATTGAGCATTGAACATTGAACATTTTCTAATGGCATATTAGAAAAAGAATACTTACAAGAAGAACGGGATAAAGAAAAGAAGTTAAATGGAATGTGCGTTTCAATAGATTTATGTAGTTTTCTCCCGCAATTTTCCTTCCACTTACTTCCCTTTGCGATAACTTCCTCTTCCTTTCATCCATCTATTCAATAATGCTCCACAATCCACGATCAACCACAGTCAAGTCAGCAGAACAGAACAGGACGGAACATTGAATGTAGAACCTAAAGTGGAAGGGAAATTGCGTAAAACGTAAAAATGCTATGTCTTCTCCCTTCTCCTGCTTTTGAATTTTGGATTTTGGATTTTGGATTTAGGGGGGTTTGAATCATTTTCATAAGACAAAGGACCAAAGGTTTGTCCTTGTAATGCCTCGCTAAAAATATGCCCTGAAATTCAATATTCAATATTCACTATTCACGACTCAATACTCACTACTCAATTACAGTGTGAAAGTCCAAAAGACCAAAAGCCCGAAAGGGAACAGAAAACAGAAGCCGTAATCATCACCATCACCATCACCATAGTCACAGCTCACAGCTGAGACGACAGCTCAAACGATTAAAATAAAAGATGAAAAAGAGTTTGTAAAACAGATTGAAAAGAAGAAAAGCCAGTTCATGGTGATGCTGATGCTGATGATTTACAAATCTACAAGAGAAGTGTAGAAAAACAGGAAATTCGATGAAATTTAAGTATTCAAGTGGGAGCACAAGCAAAATGAATAGATGTTTATTCAAACCTCAAACTCAAAGTCAAAAGTTGTAGTCAAAGTGGATACCTCAAAAATTTCAGTGTACATAGATTTCACCATTTACCGTTTACCAATTGTTTGATAACCTTCCAAATTCAAATCCAAATCTACCATTCACCATTCACCATTTTCCATTGAACCACTTAAACAGTTTTACTGCTGTTTTAAAGCCAGAGACAGTGAAAGCGAAAGAAATTTGCCAATTTTAGAGCCATATGTTGGAAATTATTTGTCTATCTCTCTGCTTTGTACTACTTTGGTCTGGTATACATACTACATACTGACGACGTACATATTACTTCAAATGCCAAATACAATCGGTTCCAGGAATGGCTTCTTGTTTGTCAAATCAACACGTTCCATTTCAATGTGCCAATTGATTTCCAGCTAAACGGCACAATGGCACAACGGCATTTCACTTGTAGACGAGCAAACAATAAGACAAAGACAAAGACATGGCAAGGCCAATGCGTACTCAAAACTTCCTGTATTTAAAAGGTCGGATTCTGGTGATTTCCTGCTCGGTTTGATTTCTACTCGATTCATTTCTACTTTGGTGCATGAAGTGAACGCATTCAAAATTGGAATCTAAAACAGGAAGAAGAACGTACTAAAGGGACAAACGGTATTTTCTATAATAATAATATATATCCTGCATCACTGCTTAAACTTTGAACGGCAGACGTGAGAAAAAAAAGTGCGGACTATAGATAATCTAATTAGTGTGAAATACATTCTGCAAATACGGTAAGCTGCAGAAAAATGTTGAAAAACTTGATTATATTACGTTGGGACAATGCTCAGAAATGTTGGGAAATGTGTGGGGATCCTGAACTCACACGTGGCTCATGTTTGGAGGCCATTTCGTTATAAAACTGCATCAAATGAACAAAATGGATTGGATTGATGAATGCGACATTGTATTTTGTACTATGCATTTTTGTCTGGATTTGGGAATGGAATGAAAATGGAGAATGCAGGATGGAGTATGGAGAAAGGATAATGCGGCAAATCAAAATAGAATACAGAATACAAAATATAGGACGGTGTCGAATTCTCTTTAGTCATTACCACTGCCACAGGAAAGGCAGACTGAGACTGACTTGTGAGTACTGAATACTGAATCGTGAACGTCTTTGTCACATTGACGACTGACGCACAAACAGAGTTACAGTGTCAATACAATAGCCAATTGAAGGACGATGCTGATGCCGATGGTAAAGAAAAGGAAGCTCATGGCTTTTTTTCTCACCTCTACTGACGTGATAAAGACATGTTTGGAATTTTAATTCCAATTCCAATGTCACCTCTTAGAAGTCCAAACAGCTGTATAAATTCTGTTACAAGTTTTGCAACGTATTGTCATGTATTTTAAAGGGATTTCATCGCCTTCATCTGTAAGTACATTATATATTATATGCAGTTCTGAAATCTGAATTTGAGATTATGGATATTTATACTTTTTACCAATAATTTTTGCTTTAATTTTAAACGAGTAATCCATTAGATATTAAAACTACCAGCTTTTATGTCAGACATGTGTAACAAATGTTGATTTTGATGTTCATTAAAATATTATGAAATATGTAGTGAGATGAATCCTGACTACTTTGTACTTTGTATTACAGTAAAAAACATATGTTCACAAGTCGCAAGTGGCAATTGCATCAACAAGGAAAAGGACAACTTGACAAAACTACAATGGGGACAATTACAAAGGACAGCGACGGGTCAAACTAAGGGCATTTATGGTAAGCACAGCCAAGTCAAGTCAGGAATACTTATCGATTGTGAATAAAAATAGTAGCTCAGCTCAGTTGTGTTGAGTTGAGTTGAGCAACATATTGCCCATAACACTGAATTAAAATTCGAAATTAAATGACGGTTGGTGGTTGGAATTTGGATCGGAGAATCCAATCCAATCCCATCCAAACCAATGAGAATTTAATTTAGTCTCAAAGATCATCCTGTTTTTGGCTTGTGCTTTGACTTGAATCCAGATCAACTTGTTCTTGTGCTGGCTCTGGCTCTGGTTCTGGCTGAGTTTGGTTTGACTTGGAAGAGATTCACTTTTCGCTTGGTTTTTATACATGAAGCTAACTAATCCATTCTTCAATTCTATTCTATTCCGTTCCATTCAATAGGAGCATTTTTGGCTTTCCCCCATCTTCGTCATTGTCATCATCCAGTCACAGCCTAGACTCAACTCGTCTCATCCTCGTAAACATTACGCACAATTCAAATCTCAAATCACATAAAAGTTTAATGATAGTTACTTGGGCCTATTTCACCATTTTGCAAATTTGCACTTTGCACTTTGCATTTCATTGTAAAATTTGAAAAGTGATTTTTTTTACCATGGAAACGTGAAAATTGTTCAATGAATTTGCAAAGTGCAAAGTGAAAAGTGCAAATTTGCAAAATGTTGAAATAGGCCCCTTGAACGATAAAAAATGCAAATGTTGGAAAACTATAGACATAAAAAAGTTGCTTTCTTTCCTACTTGGTTTTGGCGCCGTTTTTAGTTTTTGAAGATCCATTCATTTTCATTTTCATTCATTGTATAAAATGACTTGAATATTTACCACTATTACATTTTTCATCAGATGATGAGATTTCAAATATCTAATATCTACAAATAAATATGCACATAGATTTTCTGTTTTCTATTTTGTATTTACTATCGTCTATCGTCTCACATATATTTAGTTTGTGCCATGTTCAAAAGCACCACAGTAAAACGTATACAGTTTTCAAGTCACAAGTCACAAGTTTAAGTTTTGTACCACTTGCCAAAATTTAGTTTTGTGGAGAAAACGCCTAACGTTGCGTAAAAAGATGAACGCGACTGACTCTTCTTCGTCTCTTTAAAACTAAAAATGCAAATTTATTCATTCATATAATATAAATTTGGCAAGTTGAAATTTGAAATCCAACTGCTTTTGCATTTGATTTTGGCTCTTTTGTTCTATAGGCTCTTTAGGCTTTTCTTTACCAAAACCAAACCAAAGGCTTCTCCTTATTCTTAAATAATGTACATAAATGTAAATCCTACCCCCTCATATCCTACCCCCTCATAAAATCCGTATCCGATGGCGAGGGGCTCTGAGTCCACCTAGAGAAATGGCTACTACTCAGGCTAAGAGAAATGGCTATTACTGTGGCTAAGAGAAATGGCTACTACTATGGCTAAGAGAAATGGCTACTACTCTGGCTACGAGAAATGGCTACTGCTCTGGCTAAGTAAATTCGGACTAAGACAAATGGCATGTCCAATTTTTTTTGCAGGAGTTTACAAATGTTGAAAACAGCGTCATAAGTTTA
Organism: Sminthurinus aureus; assembly: GCA_034698265.1. NCBI lineage: Eukaryota > Metazoa > Arthropoda > Collembola > Symphypleona > Katiannidae > Sminthurinus > Sminthurinus aureus. The sequence continues at coordinate 6,690 of JAQGBH010000509.1, forward strand.
GAATGCAAAAACTCTATTTGTCTTTAGTTTTAGTGATTTGGCGGTCTGGAGCTGCTTTTTCGTAGGATTCACCAAAGGTTAGATTTGAAAATTGAAAGACTCTGAATACCAACAATATATGAAGGTTTTGGGGAGAGTGAAGTTTCTTATAGAAACTGAAAATCCTAAGTGCCCAAAAAATGTGTTTACGCGTACAGAGTTTTGTACCGGTTAACGTGAAAGCTACCGATTCGGAATCGGCGATTCCTGAACCATGGGATACGAATTCTTTGAGAAATTATATTGCCCGTCATGTGACGGGCGGGTTTTACTTGTAAATAAATAAATAACAACCAGAATGTCTATGTATGGGTTTTTATGCATACATGTAAGTATGCAATTTCGGCTAGAAAAGTTTCATATTTAATTTATTTTGTGTAAAGAGTAAATAGTGAACAGATACACACTTATTTATTTAACGGATAAAGAAACTTTTGTGAATGTCTTACAACTTCAAACGTACTAACTTTGCACTCTGTACTCTATACTCTAGACTCTGAACTTGCTTTAGCTTCACTCTTAAACTTCTATTAATGCATAATGGATCTCGCCTCTTAAATATAACGCCGCCTCTTCCTTCAACAGACCAAAATTATCTCTGTGTTGAGTATTACGTATGCATGTTAAATATCCAGTCCGTCAAGATTCAAGAGTCAAGAGTTAATCTAAACTCCAAAACCAAGTTGAATCTGAAATTGTGATCTGTTACCCCACTATTTAGCGTTTATATAGATCAGTACATTTGAATCTGGAATCAATATCAAACTACTGTAATAAAAATAAATAAGATGAACTAACCACTAAGAAACTTGAACTGCAAGTATAGGGTCTAATGTATATCCTTCTTTTTCTTAGTAATGACAAGCAGCTGCATCCAAAAGTAAAGTACTGTCCCTGACGACAAGCAAATGTCTCGAATAGTACACATTGCATATATACTGATAGATAGTACTAGTAGGTAATAACCTATAACAGTTTGATTCAGATGAAAAGCTAAATAAATGCACCACAATCTCCTGCTTTTCCTTCTGAGTTCTACATCTGACATCTTGCATCCTCCTAGCTAAGAAAAAACACATATACACTATTTTGTACTATTATTTCACGTTTCCTTTTAGATAAACAGCTTTCCACATGTCAAGTTTTAGCTGGTTGGCTCATTGGTTTTTGGCTGATTGTTGACCATTAGCCTTGAAACTAGAGTCTAGGGTCTACAGCCATGAGGCTTGAGGCTCGAGATAACCTTAAAACCTTCAGAAAACTAAAATAAAATGAAACCCGGACTTTATTATCACAGATTTTTGGTTATACATTCCACAGAAACTGCATGTACTTTTTTGCATTTTTTATTGAATACACATTCTGTGGAAAGAATTTCAACTGAATATTCGTAAAAATGGCTAGAAAATTTCCTCCGTTTTCCATATTCCACAGCAGCAGTGTTGTTAGCCGGTGGGGAAAAGCAATTTTTCTATGTATATGTGTGTATCTTGCTACTGGTTATAGTTCTGGTTCTCATTTTGGCTCTGGTTGTGCCATTCCATTTCATCGACAGAAGATAAAGTAGGTTTAGAAAATGAGCAAAAGTGCAAAAAAGTGACCATTTAAAGAGGCATACGAAGCATGTGGTTCGGATTCTCCGTTAAACGGGTAAAGGAGAAGGAGACGAGTTGGGTTGGGATGGGATGGAATGGAAAATCGGGTAATAGAAATAGTAATTTTGTCATCGATTCAGATTCCTCCAGCTCCTAGCTACTAGACATTAGCCATTATACATTACACATACCTGGAACCTAGAACCTCGTAATGTCTATGCCCGGTATGTGACTACGTAATACTTCATACTATGTCTTTATATAATATGCATATATACATTATACATATATCTCGTATCTCGTATATGTATATTAGATTCCATTTTATCTATTGGAATTGAATAGGGGGAATTGAAAGAATGGATAAATGGCGGGATAGATAGATAGATGGATGGATTTGAATGGGAGATGGGAAATCTGGAATCTGGAATCCAGAATCTGGATTTTTTACCTACATTTTCCCCATTATATCCTAAATGGATAGCTCTTTTTCACCAAATTATACCTACACAACTCGGACATAAATATAACTTCCATATTGTTTAAGACAACCATCTTTTTATTTATTGGACAGACTCGCACTAAATTGCAGCCTGGTCAAAATTCACAAATGTCCAGGTTCCACGTCCCAGGATCCAGGATCGAGGAAAATCATGTGAAAATCCATAAAAAAATATAGAAAAGGCAATAATCCAGTACTAAATACACAGACAGAGACACACAATATTTCTCCCTTTTCACTTTTCCGTCCTCATATTTCCAAACTCCAAACTCCAAAGTTCACAATTCAATTCAAAATACTATTCACTATTCACACATGATGCTATGTTCCCTAAGAAATGCAGAGGTGCAGACTATAGAATGTAGACTGGGGTCTGGAATCTGGAATCGGCTGAAATCTGGAATTTGGAAAATGGTGGGTTTTTATCACATTTGGATCAGATTGCACCAGAATGGTGAGAAGAGGAAGGTGCAGTGACGTCAGATGTCCTTTTGTATACATGTACAATGTACAGTGTATATCTTTTTGAAATTTAGAACATGAAATTGGAAAAAGCAATCTAAGTATAAGTATGTTCAATGTTCATGTACAAAATAGGGATACACTTTCATTTCATCCTTTCTCCATTGCCCAACTCTTGGTTTTCTATTTTGTTTTGCTTGTTCCCCTGCCTTAATATTTGATATTTGATGCTTTTGTGCTGGTAACTGGATGAAAGCTGGAGGTATTCGATAAGAATTATTGACCACGCAATATTTTAAAAGTTTACAATAAAGAATGTCGTAGAATTTAAATGTGTGTAGTATGGAGTATGGAGTATGGACCATGGACTGTGGAGTATGGAGGATGTAGTCAAATGCGTACCTATAAATTTTTTTGCCAATGGCGGTTTCTCTTTTCCTTTTCTTCCGTATCGTATATCAGTATCTCACATTTCTAAACGACTTTCTCCGCCTTTTTCCTTCCATGTTGTGCATCGTCCATGTATAGTGTGTAATGTGTAGTGTATGTACATGGTTCTCAGTAAGTCACATGGAATTTATGTTTTTATGTAGTATCGTCTTTTTTCAGTCCCTTTGTCCATTGTCTATGTGTTGATATATGAACAATTTACAGTGCACAGTTCAACTCATATGCAAACTATCAGTAAGTTCAGTTTAAAATATATACGTACTACGTACATACGGAGAATCTAGAGGCTTCTATTTCTAGAATCTAGAATCTAGAATTTAGAATAAATGCCATCGGATATTCTGAATTGGAATTCAAAGTCAGACCAACAGCAAGTGCAAAATCAAAAGCCAAAGCATATAAAACCATTTTGCATCACAGAGCACAGAATATCATAGGATTCTAGAATCCTAAGTGAAACAAAATTACAAAATTTAAAACATTACTTTATTTTTGGATTTGAGATTTGAGCAAGCAAAAAATGCATCAGAGTTTTAAAATTTGATCATTGGCATTGTTGTTTTTACCTTTTGTACGAAATTGTTTGGAATTATCAATTTTTCTGGAATATAAAAGTAACAGGCACTGGGTTCAAAATACTCACAGTTGCGGTTTAGTTCAGCTCAGCTCAACTCAACTCAAAGTAGATGAAGCTGGGCAAGAAAAAGCGATGCAGATTTTTCACTTTGCCAACTTTTTCCGTACTTGACCCCATGTTCAGTGTTCAGAATTCGTGTACATGAGCAATAATGGATATGTGTACATGGACAAATGCGTCATGTCCGTTTTGACGTAAGCATTTCTTTCTTGATTCTGTATCCTATACTCTATACTCTATACTACGCATATAGCTAAGAGGTATCTAGATACAACTGACCGTGTATCGTGCATCCGTTTGTTTAGTTGAGAAACATGCACATGTATAATATAATATAAAAGATACGCTGCTAAGGAAATAGATAAGAGGAGGCCGTTTATCTTCTTCCTGGGTTATAAACTAAAAATACGTACTTGAGACTGGAGACTTGAGACATTGCAAGTTTCTGTAGGCGTCTTCCAAATTCTAAGTTCTCGATTAAAGTAACAGACGTGGTTGTATTGTAGGTGCATATGTGCGTATGAAATGAGTAAGGTAGGAGATAGGAGATAGGAGACATGTCGTTTCTCCGTCCACTGTCTACGGCCTACTGTTCGTTGCCACTGATCGTGAAAACGAGGCCAGGATAAATCGAACAGTCCATTGAATTTTATTGCAGAGGACCGAGAACATGTTGTCTTAATTTCGTTTAATCCTCAACTTACCCTTTTACATGTATGCCAATGCCAACCTTGATTCAAAAACTGGGCATGTTTTGTATTTTCTGTACTTTTACAATTTGTTGTTCATTGTTTGTTGTTTTTTTGTATAAAAGGCCGTAATTGAAGTGGACCAACCAGTTTTTATTGTTTATTGCAGACAAAAAATAGGTAGCTGAGGATGTGAAATGTGGTAGATCAGCGAAAAAACGTATGCAAAAATACAAACTATTTTAATACCATTGTGTTTAATAACGTGATAATAATGCAGTCGACAGTTTCATCAAGTCTTTACACTTGATGACTTTTATTACAGTTTTTTGTATGTCTGTTGTTTTTGTTTTTATTTCAATGTTTGTCCTTTTTGTCTTCATAAATATAGAATATAGAGCAAAACAAAGAAACACGAAAGAAGCTTGAAATTATCTATGTATTGTCTATAAATACACCATCACAGTAAGAAAAGACTGAGCAAAGAGCAGAAATTGTATCAGTGGATTAATGATACGCATTTATGTAATCTGTTGTGATGCTGAATGATGAATGATGGGTGTTGCATAGCAAATAATATGAAAGAAGAAAACAAAATAAAATATGCTCTTATTCGAGTATTCGAATTATATCTGAGAGAAAACTTGAGATGAAATAAAAACCCATGACCTTGCAGAAAAGAGAAAACAAGATACAAGATAAAAAATGTTTTCATTAGACTAAAATACTACATGATTCAGCACAATGGAATGACAAAATATTGTAAGAACAAGTTGTAAGATGGTTCGTTATTATGGATTTTATAGTTCGTGCAGATTGAGTATTGAGTAAACGGAAAATGGCTTGGTCTCTTTATAGATATCATGTTGACTCTCATCTTTATTTCAATTCAATTCACTGTATTTATTGGTAGTTATTTGTACAATATAATATTTCTTTCTATAGCATAATACAGCATAATTTAATTTAATATAATATGATTTAGTTTATTTCATAATTTATGAATAATTTCACAACGATTCCTTACAACTTAAATATTATCAATTATCGATAGTAACTTTTTTATCATCGTCCTCATGTCACTTGTCCTGTGATCTAGAATCTAGGATCCAGGATACAGGAAATGCAAAGATTGCTGAGGCCAAGAGAAGAGAGAACCAGTCAACTCAAGTACTACAAACACTGACAACATTGACAACAATTGGAATTAATTTATAGCATTTTAACTTGTAGAATTTGCCAAGAATCTAGAGCCTTTTGTCGCTGTTATTGGTATTCAACTCTCTAATACGTTTGTGGTACAAGTTACAGCACTGGTTCTTGATTCTTCTCAAGGTCTTAACAAGTTACGTTTCATACACGTTACTAAATCTTTGCATCAATATCAATAAATACAATATGTCACAATTTAGCAATAAGTTTGTCTCAACTTGTTTAAGTTGACTTTTGTTTCGTGTTTTAGTTATGAAAATGATATTAACTTATATTCCACACTCCACACTCCACACTCTACACTCTACAGTCACACAATTCTATCTGTAAAACATATACTTATCGCACTCACTCATTAAATCATTAGTATTTGGCTGTTTGGTTTTTTGTTTGACTTGACTTGTCATTACAAACTACAAACTGAGACTGAAAAAGTCCAGTTTGTCCATTTGTTCAAAAAGCTAGTTTATCAATAGTCTGAATTGTTTTACAATGTAATATATAACGTTGACTCAAGGCATGCAGCACACATGACATGACATGGTAAATAAGTTTAGGAAACAAAACAACGCAAAAAAAAAATCAGACGAGCTGAGCTGGCTGAGGGAATCTGCAAGATTTTTGCAAGCTTATTTTAAGAAGCTAAGCTACAATCTACAATGTTCTCGGAGTAGAATAGAAATTTTATTGTAGTTTTATTTCTGGAGAAACTAATTTATAGTTTTCTGTTTTCTGTTATGAGCTAAAAGTTGGAAGATGTAAGAAATAAGGTTGAATTTCATCCCATGTGATATGATATGTCCGCTTCATTCCAATTCTTTTTGATTTGACTTGACTTTTCTCTTTCTATAAAAGTTGAGTTGCAATTCATCATCATCATCTTTGTTGAAACATAAAGAGAGCAGAGTGAAGCAATGAGCAGTCAGGAGTAGAGAGTAGAGAGTCTTGAGTCTTGAGACAGTGAACTACAATGAAGATGAAAAAGATAAAAAAGGAAAGTAGCAGTGAAAGTAAATTGTTTTTCTTTGTCTGATAAGAGCATCTTCAGTCTTCAGTCCTGACTCTTTACTGTTGACTCGCTAACTTGTGCTGTTCTTTTCTATTCTGAACAAGTTGTAAGTGGTAACATGTACAATGTACAGTGTACACATAGGAAAAAGAGAAAACAATCTGTGTTTGTAACAAAGAAACGCAAATCTGATTACAAATTTTCCGGTGCACGTAAAATAAGAGTATGGAGCATGGAGCTCGGCATTCTATGTGTAGAACTGCAATGTAATATTATTCTCGTAATTCCTTATTATATCTACACAAAAGGTTTTGAATCCTGACTCCATACTGCCAAATGAGGTGATTTCACTAACTTTCCCCTAACCATCCAGCAATCTTCAATATTAGTTGTCTCAAGAGGGTAGTCATTGCAAAATCATAAGGATTATGATGGTACAGCATACGGGAGGATCATAAAAAAATAAAAATGGGACATTTCATCCTTTTACACGGTGTAATGTGTACTGCGTACTTTGTAATTTCCAAAGTAGTAAAGAATAAAGAGTCCTTTTCATGTCAAAAAAACTGTTATACTTGATACTTTATATTCCGTCAGTAGTGTTATTACCAATTATATTATATTTTGTTGAGTCTCCAGACTGAATTTGCAACTTAATGTCATCATTTTTGATTAGATCACAATCAAACAAGAAGACATAGTAAAAATAAAAGTAGTAGTCAAGAATTAAGGAAATGGAGTGAAAAGTGTAATACAATAAGTATGACCTCTTTTTCCTCATCCGTCATTCTATAAATTTTTGATTGGCTTCACTGCATTGGCTTAATAAACAAAGGAGCGAAACGACACAACAAAAAGCATAAAAAGAATAAAAAGAACAATAATAGTACAATAGGAAGAACATTTTATAGTTTTCTTGCAAATTCCCAACAACTTTTGCCCCTACCTTTCTGAAACTATATAATATTTAGCAAAAATTACACATTTTTTATAATATTATTTTCAATTTATAATTCATGGTTTTCTCTGAATTCTGGATCTCTTGACTATGGATTGTGGATGTTTTCAATCCAACAGGAATAAAATTTAATATTTAATTAATTCCACACCCATTCAACATTCACCAATCAACCCCTCTTGGTTAATCTTTTCAGAACGGACATAGCTAATGTTAAAGACATGGGCTTTGACGGTTTTGAAAAGATCACCCATGCACTCTCATTTCACCTTAACTTTCATACCTTTAAAAGCTTTACTATTGATTTATTTATTTATATATCTATTATTTACAATTTATTTCTGTTCTCGTTAACGTTAGTCAAATTATCTCATGCTAAATTTCGTTTTACTTTTCACCGTATATCATTTCTGTATACAGTGTCTAGTGTCTAGTGTCTAGTGTACATAGGACCAATTAAATTAGTTACGCAAGTCATTGACATTGATTTTACGAGTTTTTCATCCCATACCTATTCCTTATTCCATATTACATTTACATATTACACAGTCAGTACAAAAGTTTTCAATGTTCATCTTACATTTTACATTTATGATTTATCATGTATCATGTATCATTTATCGCTCACAGCAAAGAATATATTATATACAATTTTTCAGCTTATTACCACTGGTAATATGAATATTTTCTGCTAAATTACATATATCTTAATATCATGCGTAATTATTACATTATTACAATGATCAATGATCCATAATCCATAATCCATAGTAATACATTTACAGTATTTGCATATCATAATTTTTCACATGTGTCTATGTATAAGATTTATTTTGCATTTAATATGGATTATCGATACCTTAAAAATTCTCTTACTTATACCAAAAATTTCGGGTCTTCTTTTTTTCTAATGTCTAGTTATTTTAGATACTGTTTAATTATGTATTATGTACACATTTGATTGGTTTGGTTTGGTTTTTGGTTATATTTTGTCTGAATATTTACTTAATTTGACGATATATTTATATTTTGTATGTAATATGATGATTCTATACGTATAATATTTTCCCACGAGCGCTTACAAACTTGGACACGGACACTGTCACAATAAAATTCCTCTACTCAAGTGTATTTTGTTTAAGAATACTGTAACAATGTACGTAATACGTAGCATTTATTTACTCATCATGTTTATCATTTATTATTTGTATTATTATTATTTATGAAATCTAGTTATGTACACATTTATTTAAGTATTTTTAGTATAATATAATATTTAATATCATTTCACATTTTGATGAGTAGTACACGGATAAAAGCAAATGTAAATTGTCTTTCACTCGGTCACTCGACACTCGATTCTCGTCCATTCGTCCTCTTAATCTTAATTTGAATTTAAATCTGTCTATTGTCCTTTGACACTTGGCTTGATTGTAGTGGTAATGATTATGGATTATGGTGATTGTGTAATGGTAATGGTTGATGGTAAATGGTAAATGGTGTCATGTAAGTATACAGCTGGATTGTATACAGTATAGAGTATAGTTGGAGGGGCAGCTCACGTTCTCACTGAAAGTGTCATTATCAAGAGCATTCAATTATGTATAGCTCCACTGGACAAGTGCATGAACCTTTGTAGTTTGTAGTTTGTAGTTGGTAGTTTGTAGAAAAAGAGTATAGGAGAGTGAGAGAATGTAGAATGCTTCATGACGAAATTCGAGAATCGAGACACAATGACACACTTGTACAATAGAAAATTCATCTCATTCTACGTCTGTGTTGAAAGCATCTTATTTGGCTTGATAAGACGGGGTAAAGTTGATGTTGTGGTGACAACATCAACAGATGCGGTGGAATTCAAGCTGGAAGTGGAACAAGAGGTGAAAGTGGAAGTGGAAGAGGACTGGACAGTTTGTCCTATCATTATCCTTGCTTTCTTCTTCGTTGATGTTGTTGTTGTTGTTGTTGTAGCAGTAGTGGTCTTCGTTGTCTTGTTCTTCTCCTCATTCACTTTAGTTCTAGTCATTGGGGTCGTGGAAGGAGAACAAAAGACATGATAGTAGTGATTGAGCAAGAGGACAAAGGTGGAAATAATAAGATTAGTAAAGTGGTTTCCCAGAAGGAACAATAACATTATTGGACTCTTCTCCTTCCTACTGCTCCTCATGTTGGACGAACTCGCTGACTGCATTGCCATGGCTGGCTCACCTGCAACAAAATACAAATAGAATGGTTAACTTACATATAAACATACACTATACACTATACACTATACATTATACATTATACATACACACATATACATACAAATAGTCATCCATCTACACAGATACAGATAGATAAATAGAACACAAGAGGATAATTTAGAATCTCGGCTGGTGGTTCTAGTTCTTCTTCTTGTTCTTGTTCCAGCCACGAACCTCTGCATCTTTCACTCCCTATTTTATTCTGCGGGCTGTGCTCCTTGTACATTGTACATTTTCCATTTTCTCATCTATAAAAGATATTTGTCCCTCTTGTACACAAATGTATTTTAGCAACTGCAAATCCTACATTCTACATTCTAAACTGTACATTGGACATTGTAAATACATGTACATGGTAAAAGCGATGGGGCTATCGGTTCTTCTAGGTAGATATGTGGAGAAGGAATATGAAATCCTGGGGAAATTCTCAGAATTCATTAGGAACTGTCAGCTAGTGTCATACAATGCTAAGCACATGGCTTGAGACTAGAGACTACAGACTTGAGATTCGAGACTCATATAAATATTTCTTCTTCCTTACACCGTTTACAAATCCCAACATTCTCATGCACATGTACTTATTATGCATTATTTGTTTCCATCTGCTCATCTTATGTCTTATACATGGGTAACATGGATGATGTATCTAAATATGTATGTGCGTACTTCTCCTCTGTCTATGATTTATTGCAAACGCTGAGGAAATAACTGAATGAATTTCTCTACATCGCTCCTTCTACACTTTCTCACTCCCAGAAAAGACAAGACAAGGCAAGACAACGGACAATGTACCAAGTAGAATAGGGTACAGTAGTACAAAACAAAACAAAACAACACTTGACTGTAGTACACAGCAGATAAAACTAGAACAGACTAGACTAAACTTATAAATGGTGTAAAATGTAGGATGTAGAATGTGAGGCAACGGAAAGTGTTGTTTAGCTTCAGGTTACAACCTTTCACTAGTAAATACATTTGCAATCTACAATCTACAATCCACATTCACTTTCCCTTAAGTATTGAGCACAAACGCGTAGAAACGGCAGCTATGGTAAAATGTACGTATAACGTGCAGGATATAGCAACATAGCATATCGTGCCTGAAAATTAATCATTTTATCATCTCACTTTGTACTCACTCTACTTTTATGAAAAATACATAGATACATTTATATACATTGCGCATTGCGCATGTAATTCAGATGATGTGAAGGCATTTTGTTTTTTTATTTTTTCTAGATACTTTCTATCTTTAGATGAAAATAGTATAAGATATTTTGGTTCTAATGTTGATTTTGGCCGGTTATTGTATATTGTATTGTATTGTTAGCATTGAATATTAAATATGGATGGTCTCCAAGTTTAAAGAACTAGTAAGTGAGGCACAACAAAACCATGGAAAAACTGCATTGTGAAAGGTTGTAGAATAACTGATTAGTGAACAGATAAAATGTGTACATAAATATGCACAAAGGAGAAAGTTAAAGAAAGTATGAAGAATCAGGCGACTTGGAAAAGGAGGAAACGGATGTCTATAGATTCTAGATTTTAGACTCTAGATGCTTGATGTATAGATGATCTATGTATTGTATTGTAAGGAGAAAGGAATCGCCATACGTTATCAAGATGATTGGCACAGTTTACTGCATAATTTATTAGTACGAGCCAAGCCAAGTCAAGCTAAACCAGACCAAAAGACGGAAATAGATGGAGAAAAAAGAGAGATGACAAATCATCGCACATAATTTACTCTGTGGGGACCCCACAGGAGCAATCCAAATCCAAATCCGAATCCATGATGCATTGTGTGTAAGTAGAGGACCTTAAAAAGCCTATTTCCTATTTTCCCTTTCTCTTTTTTCTCCCTCTTTCCGACTCGATGGACGATGGAACTACGTACATAGTTTTTTACAAAGGTTATATATGTACAATATACAACATACAATGTACAGTTTTTTACTGGACGATGAACATTGCACAATGCACCAGGATGAAAACACGCAACTTTATTCTGGTAGCTGGTTCCTGGTTGCTGGTCAATATTCTCAATGACAAATGATCTTCACTCTATTCTTTATTACAACCATTTTCCCCCTTTTTGCACCAGACTCACCACAGAGTAAAAGAAGATGAAGATGCTCAATACTCAGTGCTCAATTTCCAATGTAGTTTTTGTCCACATGTATCTCAATTCCCAATATCTTGAATACTGATATTTTCCCTCGAAAATCAATATGTTGATTCTGCTTTACCACGCATTTTGAATGTCATTGTTTTACATTATCACACACACTCAAGTGCATTTATTATTCAGTAATTTGTAATATATATTACAATTCTTTTGATTTCGATTCTTCCAAAACTACTATAAAAACCCCCATAGGTTTAGAGCTACTCAGCTCTTAAAAGTACCAGCACCAGCACAGCATTGTATCGAGATAATGATAACTATTTAAAAATTGCATGTATGTTTTATATGTTATCTTTTTTCAAACGACCAAGAAACTCTTGATCCTTGATTCTCGACGGTAGACTCTAGACTCTAGACTCTCAAATTTGTACGGAATCCCGGCTGATCATTGAAAACCATATAGCGGAGAGAAGACGGAAAAAAGTTGTGAATTATGACAAATGGTTGTGGGTCTCTTCTCAACTCTTGGCTTACGCTTCGACTTGGGCTGGATCTTGAGTTTGAGCTTGAGCTTGGGCTTGGGAAAAAATGTTGGGTGGATTTGCTGTTGCCATATGAGTGAGTTATGAGTGTGCAGGTTTATGATCTGTAGATGGTTTGTAAATGGTTTCCATAGTACAAAAATACCAAACAGTAACACAAACAGAATCCGAATCCCAGACCAAAACCAAAAGGAAAACCAAATCCAAATTCGAATTCGAATCACAGAGAAACACGTCGGAGAGAAAGTGAAATGAAAATAATGCTTCAGATTTTCCTCCTCTTCACTCACTCACTCAGCAAAATCCTCACATGTAGCAATAAAGCATATGGCTAAGGTCAATCCAAAATCTCTCGTGTACACAAATATATCTACAATCTGGAATCTACAATCTACAGCATACAAATACATATGTACACGTACACTGTAGCCTGTACATTAGAATCACAAAAGAGCAGACACACGCACATGCATTTATTTATTTATTTACTTGCCACATCCGCGGTTCACACAGACACGGACACACACATAGATTTCTCCACAGAATAAAAATAGAAATTAAAAAGAAGAATTTGGTTTAAATTCACAGATGTGTTTCTAAAGTTCCGTCTTCTTGTTCTTCTTCTTTTTTGTGTTCCTGTGTCTTGTGTCTTGTGTTTTGTATCTTGTACTATTGAGAAACGTACATGTGTGGGATTTAACATTCAACTACAAAATCAGACGCTTGAGCATTGAGCAAACGAGTCCTGACTACAAACTAAAAACTACAAACTAACCAGCTAACAAGTAAGCGCATATGTGAGCGAGTGAAAACAAGCTGAGTCCATCAAAAAAAATATGTACCATATTTATTCACATAAGTTAACATATGTAGATACATTTGGAATTTGTAGTGTTGGAATTTGGAGTTTGAAGTGCAGTTGGAACAAATAGTAATAAAATAGAATAAGAGTTGTACAATGAAAATATGAAAAATTATCCTTAAAACGGAAATGGCAGGCAATCTAACATTTTTCAATGTGAAAAATCTTCGGTAGCTCCGATTCTCTTTTATCTTCTCGATTCTGTTTTCTTTCACTTTATCCCTGAAATGACATGACATGGCGATGCCAATGGCAATGGAAATGGCAATGCATTTCCTAGTACATACTTCAAAACTGCAACGGTACAAATGAGAGGGGGTGGGAATTTATAAATCAAGTCTGATGTACAATTTACACCGTACACTATACACTATACATTTATGTTGTGTTTTATATTGAGCACGATATACAAAATACAAAATATGCATGTCCATGAAAGAGGAGAAAAGAAATGGAAAATGAGAAATATGATGCATTGACTACAGTGTGCGGAGAGTAGAGAGCAGTTCCCTTGGTGTTACTGAATACTGAATGCTCCCTTCTTCTTCTCCTTCTTCGTCTTCGTCTTCTAGCAAACTAGAAATTACAAGAGAATCTGGAGAATGCTAAAATTTCCTTTTGAAACACACGTTAGGAAGAAAAGCCGTGAGTATTTCCTACTTTGTACATATTTTGTATCAGCTCCACTTTCACTCTTTTCACTCTCTCTCTCTCCCTTTTACTTTCTGTTTCCCTTTTGCTCCTTCTCATTCATCTCAAGTCTGAATGCATGCATTTAGAGACTGGAGTCGACTTGTGTTTTTTGTGAGAGATCGTCAGTCTTGAGTAGTGAGTCTTGAGTCTTGAATCTCGAGTCGACAGTCGTCAGTCTGCTGCCTCTCGTCCTTTCACTTTCTCCTTTTTGTTCTTGTTCTTGTTCTTGTCTGTAGTCACTTAGTGACGTGGTAAGTACATATTAGTCAGTATATTTGATACCAAACCACGGTTCCGTAGAAGCGTTCCCTTACTCCTATAAGATATATACAATGGGCAATACACAATACACAATGTACAATGTACATAGTAAGAGAGGAGTGCACGAGTGTGGTATGAACCTGCAAAAAGAAGAAATGGATCCTCTTTTTCCTGTTTCCTCCTAATGTTCTCTCCTACTTTTTCTCTGGCTGGTTTGAGAACGCACTTTTTGCTCCATCTCCGTTCTTTTCTCTTTAGTCTTGCTACACATTGAACACATTCTGTAGATTGTAGATGAATGAAACACACATGTATTTCAAGAGTTAATGTATGCACTACAATCTAGAATCTAGAATCTACATGTACACATAGTTTTTTGTATCCTCTGCCTTGTATCTTGCACCATATTTTGTCTAAATTATGAATATGAATGTACTAGTATTTGGACCTTGGACATATCATACACATGAAACTTGAATCTTGAATGTTGTGTGTAAAGTTTTGGAGTGAAAAGTAAAAGCTAGTGTGCTAGCATGTGGGAGTTTCTACATTCTACATTCTACATTTCCCCTGTGCATATTATGGCTAGGATTTTTTATTGAGAAGAGTTGAAGTGTCCGGAACTTTTTGAGAGTAGAGAAATACCAAATACCACTTTACACTTTGTACATTGTACACTAGGCACTAGGCGCTAGGCAGTCCACAGTCCACAGTTGATGTGCAAGAGCGAATCACTACGACTACGAACATGGACTCTACCGACTACGGCTATGAATATGAATATGATGATAAAGACGAAGGCGAGTTACAACTCAGAAGCGTACAGCGTAGAAGGAAGAGGAAGTATGAAAAACGAGAATGGCAGTCTCTACAACTCACTGGAAGTACAAAGTACGTAGAGCAGGGTAGAATACGAGTCATTTGGTTATTTTTTGTTTCTTTGAGTCTTGGAGAATTTGAGTACTGCCATCTTGTATTTCATCCGTTGCTCCATTCCTTGGTTCTTATCAAAGATCAAAATCGAGATGAAGCATGGGGAACAAAGACATGTACAAATATGTACACGGTACAATGCTAAAATATATACAAAGTATGGATGTGGATATGAATACGAATTTATATCCATGTGCGATATTCCTGCTCTCCTTTTCTTTTTACTTGATTGTGAATTGTGAACTCTAAAGTCTAGAGTCTAGAGTCTACAGAGACTATTCTGTCTTTGCTGAGTGCAAGGCTAAAATTCTCCGACCATCAACGACATTTGTCTTCAGTCACTACTCCACTTTCTGCAAGTTCTACATTCTACATGGACATGCTTTGCATATTTGTCTCTTTTTTT
This sequence comes from Sminthurinus aureus, assembly GCA_034698265.1. Lineage (NCBI taxonomy): Eukaryota > Metazoa > Arthropoda > Collembola > Symphypleona > Katiannidae > Sminthurinus > Sminthurinus aureus. Next base: position 22,317 of record JAQGBH010000509.1, read on the forward strand.
ACACATTTCCTCCTCTCTTTTCATCTCTAGTCTTTTATTTTCCTTCTTCATCCTCCTGCTTCACCACGCTCTATAGTTTCTTTAGTTTTTACACATTGAACATCCAGAATCCAAAATCTAGAATTCAGATCCAACTGCAAGCTCAATGTGTAATGTACAAAGTAAAGGGAGAAAAACCGAGAGAGACAGCTTAATTTACGCAAGATTCACAGAGAATATTCAAAGAGAGTCGAGATTCGAGAGCCAATTTTTCAATTATTATTTTTGTTGTTGTTTTTTGAATCTTAGCTGTAGAATGTAGAATTTTGGATGTCGGAAGTTGGCCGTGGGACGTGGGATGTAGACTGTGGGAAAATTTTCATTAAAATTCTCACACTGTGATTTTTGTCAGAATTTTGAATTTTGAGTAAACGTCTTTGATGTGGTATTTGAATTGCATTGCTCTCACCACGCCAAAAGTGACAGAAGACACAAGTGATGAAAGGTAGAGGAAGGATTCAAATTTGAATTCACATTGAACCGGTACAAGTCTACGTCTACGTCTTGTGCAAACTACAAACTACAAACAGTAGTCTGGTATCTGTAGTTTACAGTTTGTAGAATGTGGTGTGAGTAAAATGTACAGACCGTTTTTACTGAAATGGTGAAACGTGCTTTCTCCACTTTTTTCTTCCTGCTACTTGGTACTTGGTTCGTAGTACACACCCGCAATCCACATTCACATTTATAATGTATACCTTCACTTCGGCTATCAACAGGATATAAGGCCGTACAGTTTATTCAACATGTACCAAGGAAATTTGGTGTAGAGTGTAGACTGTAGACGATAGCCCAACATTTATATAAAGAAATACGGACGCATTATAGTACAATATGCACTATACAGTAAATGCATCTTTTCTACATACTACATACTATATACTACATAAGTTCCTATTGAAATTCCCCCAGTGAAATAAAATAACAATATAAAGTTTTCCTGGATGACATTGAGAAGCGTCTTGTTGAGGTAAAGCCGTGGCAATCGTCATCGCTCCACCGTCGACGGTGTTCTGTTCGGTTTTCAGCCTTCCGTCTGTCTTCGGTCGTCTGTCCATGCTACTCAGGAAATAACGATTTGTGCAAGTTAAACAGAGAAGAGCTGAATAGAAATAGAAAGAGAAGAGCTGGAGAATGAGAGAAATAGAGAGGAAAGGAGAAAACTGCTTGCTGCTTCCAGAATACCAAGTATCAAAATTTGGGGGAGGACAAAAAACACTCCTCCTCTTCTTGTGCATTCCCTGGGTTTTGTTTGATGGCGTAGCAATTCAACAAACACACACACACCTTTGTACTTTGTACTTTGTACTTTGTACATAACAGTAACAAAGGAAGTGGAGGAAGTAGAAAAATTTCCTTGGTGTTTTGACGACTGGGAAAATTGTACTCGACTTTGTTCCAATGGCTTTATAGTTTATAGTATTATGTAAGCCCCACATATTTTGTCTTCTCTCTCTATTCTCTCTCTGTCTCTCTCTGTTTTTCACAGAGTACTTGAAAACTTGTAAAACCTCGTTACATTTGTAAGGAAAAGAGGAGAAATTTCTATATTCAGCACTTCTTCATTCTATCCTACATTCTACGTTCTTTACACCATGTTTCATGTTCTGCATAAAGCGGGCATGCACTTTTCCAACTCCAACTCGACTTGTCCGATAAATATGTCTTTTCCCAGGTGGATTGGATTTTCTTTCAACTTTTTGAAAAAATGACTGTGAACGCAAAGTAAACTGTAACAGAAATACAAATACAAATAGGTTGCCAATGTGTTTATTTCCGTCTTGAATTTGAATTTGAACTGAATTGTGAATTCATCATCTGAAATGGGTCGAGTCTAGAGTCTAGAGTCTAGAGTCTAGCGACTGCTTTAGACTCCAGTCTGGCCTGATCTAGGATCTAGTCTTTAGGGATGGCAGGAAAAGGTTTGTTAGAACACTATTACACGTATTTGTACTTGCGGATGAAAGGGAAATACACGAGTGCCAATTATCATAAAAGTCCCTTCTTTTCACACGCTATTTGCAGGTGAAAACGTGCATAAAATGACAAATATGGGAGAAAGAGGAAAAAGGACAATTTTCAAATTTGATTGATTTTACTATGACTGCATCTCAACATCCCAGCAAAAAGACCAGACCAGACCAGACAAGCCAACAAAAGACAAACTAAGCCAAGCCAACGTTTTTTACCGTTTTAGCCCAACCGTAAAATGTTGTGAAAAAGATGGAAAAAGTTTGAAAAACCTTTATTTGCCAAAACCTCTATTGACCTTCCACAAATTGTAGTCAAGTCCCATGTCAAGCACTAGCATTCTGTTTCTGTTTCAGCATCCTTCAAACTCTTGCCTCTCTTGTCCAATCCAAATTTAAATCCCTAGGACAAATTTTTACAACCAAGGGCAAAGCAAAATCTATCTATTTTTGGTATCTCGAGTCTAGAGTTTAGAGTCTATAGTCTAGACGTAAACACATTTTAGATTTTAAACAAAACAATTGTTCTACTCAACTCTCAAGATGCTCCATGAAATGATACCCGTACTTTGGAATTCGCCTCTCTTTAAACCATTTTCTTTTTCTGCACTTTTCCTATCTACATGTTTCCCAGTTCAAGCTCCAGCTCCAGTAAGCAGATAAACAGTGAACCACTGTAGATGCATATGAACAGCGCAACTCACCGTTACTTTTACTTTCTTCCATTCTTGCAGTTTATTTTTTTTGCCCCCAAGCAAGTCCTACATTTTTTGTTACATTTGGTTTTGCTTGGATTTCTTGGAATCCGGAATATGGATTTCTTTTTCTGTTTCTGTGTTGTTACTTGAGCAAAAAACAAAAAGACAGAGAGAAAGAGAGAGAGAGAGTAAATTTGACAAATAGTGAGAGCCGAACGCAGCAGAGTTTAGAACAAGAGTTTTTCTACCATTTGTCTGTGTAAATCATATTATTTCGGTCATTGCGTTTCCTTGCTCATTCTTTCCGTTACCTTACATAACTTTATGTTGCACACGTTCCTACTGTTCTGTACTGTACTGCACTGTATTGTAGTGTATTGTGCTGGGAGGATGAATGTAGAATGTATTGCACTGACCTAAAATTGCCAACTCCAAATCCAAATCTTCAAAACACAAGTCCTTTACCATTCATGAGTAAACACGAGGGAAAAGAAAAGGATAGAAAAATAAAGCAACGTGAAAAGATTTACTCATGTTTTTTATTTCAAAGGAATTTTCCCATTCCCCTTCCTGCTAACACTAACGCCGAAAGGAAGTCGAACCTTGTAAATTGCAAAGCCTAACTCAATTATTTACCCAGAAAAGTATTCAAAAACCAGTGCCCAATCGAAACAAATCCGAAATGTATTTGGAGAATCGTATTTCTGATACAATGAAGGAATATTTAAATTTTAAATATCATGTAAATTTAAAATTTCGTCATAAGGGATAAGTGTAAAATAACGAAAAATGTACACAACGTGAAAGATCTTTGAAATTTTTTTTCCTAAAATTAAAAAAATCAAAACTTGCTCAATTTCAAGTTTCCTTTTGTTCTCAATTTTCGGGACTAAACTGATACAGAGAAATTCCATGCAGTTTATTTATAAGAAAAGCACAGACTTAAGACTCGGGACTCAAGATTTAGGGCAGAATTTGAGTCAGTTGAACCAAATGCTTATTTTGTATACGTATTGAATATTGAACTCCCTCACAAGTCAGTAGCAAAAACCAGAATGCAAAAGGAAAATCTTTCCTCAGAAAAATTTCAGAAAGACTTGAGTTGTAGATTGTGGATTGTGGATACCTTGGATTGGATCTGTCTACAATCTACAATATTATGTCGGCGTAAAGAGAAACAAAACTAATTCTGTGTTCAGCTCAGCTCAACTCAGTTCAGCTCAGGAGTAGAATCTGCAATCTACGAAACTCTCAAGAACTCATGAATTACGATTGCCTGGAGATGAAAACAGAGACCGATAATATTATTTGACAATGATAACATGTGTGTTTGTGTTTATATATTTGGGTGCAGTGTGCACTGACAGCCTCAAGGATTCAGTATAATCTTTTATATATTAAGAGTATATCTAGCTTATCTAGAATCTAGATTACTCTGTATAAACAAATGAACATGAAAAATTCATATAAAAATATGTACATGAGAGATATGAGAGTAAAAGTACAATCGAAGTATAAAGTACCGATATATACAGAAGTATAGTTTCAACAATAATAATTATACATATACAACACACGATGTACATTGTACACTGTACACGGTAAAAGTCTGGAGTAAAACTCCACTGCGCCCTCTCCTTGCTCTATATGACTATGTTCTGTATTCTATATTCTCCCTTATTAAAAGCGCAATATCCCAGAAGAATATGCCCGAGATCTCCTATTGTTATTTTCTTTTGGTTTTGGCCAACCAGCCAGCCACTGCTCCCGGAGATTATAAAACGCAACGTGCCCTCCAACTTTGTAAAGGAGTAAAGTTTCCTCTACAATTTCACCATTTCACATAGCTTATATACATGCAGTTGATAGTTGATAGTTTATACTTTATATGTGCTCAGGGGAAGTCAAGTCCCATCACGCTGATCCGTTATTCATATACAAAAAAGTTGGGCCCTTTACCCACTCAATCCTTCTCTCATTCTCTTCAAACTTTGCAATTTGAACCAAAGGTGATGGCCGACGAGCCAAAATGTGGGAGTTGCAGTGGTGAGGAGCAAACTCCTTTAAACCTTTATCCTTCTTCTTCTTTTTCTAGTTTTACTGGACTTTCAAAGGAAGAAAGGAGAAAAAGAGAAAAGGAGAGAAAAAGAGAATAGCGAGAATAGAGACAGAGATGCTTCATACATATGTATTTACAAAAACTCGAGGATCCAGGACCCAGAATGCAGGATCCATCCTCTTGAACAACTTTGATGGAAAGTGATGAAATGAGGGCAAATATAGATGAATAAAAAGATGCAAGATGGAAGTTGGAGGTTGGAGGATTCGAGGATCCGAGGATCCAATTCCCATGTAATGGAATGAAATGTAATGAAATTTGATGGGAAAAGGGGGTCAACATCTCACAATTTATTCCAAAAGACAGACATTCAACGAGTTTGTACATCAGAGCCAAAGTCAAAGTCAAAGTTAAACAAACATGAAATACATAAAAGGAACCAAGTTTAATCCAAAATCCTGTCTCGAGTAGTGACAATCGTATTTAAGTTCAGTGTGCAATGCACAATGTACAATGTATATTGTACGTTGTACGTTGTACGTTGTACATAAACACGTAGGATGTCACTGATATTGGAAGTGAAGTGAAAGCATTGGAAAAAAATTCCATGTTAGGAAGGTCAGGAAAAAAAAGGGAAAACGTGGAGAAAAAAGAAACTGGAGAACACAAATAGAAAGAGTGAAAACGTACACAATGGGAAATGAATGAGCTGACCTACTTTTTTCAAGTCTCTAATCCCTCACATTTCTTGTACAAACACAAGTTTGACGCTACATTTCCATTATGAACCTTGTACATTGTACGTTCCTTGCTTCACCAGCTCTATGTATCTATTCATTAATTGAGATGCATCAGTGCATCAGATTCGTCTATTTTATGTCTAAAATCTAGAATCCAGAATATCCAGTCTGGAGTCTGGAGTCTAAAGTCTGGAGAAAAGTTGAAAGAGATTCAATAAGACTGCCTAACCTAATCTAGCTAATGCTCAAGTTTGAGCTTTGAGATATAAGTTCACGGAAAAGTCAAGGACAGCACATCTATACATCCAAGTGTACTTGTACATTGTACATGTACATGTACGTGTTTTAAGATGCATATGCAATGTGCAGTGCAATCTACATTACATTAAAACTGTAATACCAATATGTATAATTTCACCAAATCAGCCAAAATTACCTACCACAATTTTTGAAACCGAGTCCAAGTAAAATGGCCTCCTCCGCTTTTTGAGTTTCATCTTTTACTGCTTACTATTTACTATTTACGACCAAGTTTAAAATACCAAGAAAATACTAATAATATAGTTCACCTCGTAGAATATAAATTTTAGTTTACCTTATTTTTGACACTTTTCATATAATATTTATGAGCCCATTTGTGACATATGTAAGACACCTACGCCACGACTACGAGCTACAAGCTACGAGCTACGAGCAACTTAAAACTGAAAACTAGAAAAGTTGAAAGGATGTGCGGAGTTTGTGATGAAATGGGTTGAATTTATTTATATTGCTTTGATGTGTAATGTGTAATGTGTACTTGATGTAGGTCGTAGGTTTTCAAATTTAAAACATCGGAAAGCGACCTTCAATGACTCCCAAACTGGATGAATATTTGATAGACAAAACACACAACACGTGAAATACGTAGAGTATACAACATTCAACATTCAGCAGGCTGACTTAAAACTGTGGTTCAAAATTCAAAATTGATGCGATATGAATTCTGCAAGTTCCATCACATTTGTGATTTTTCTAGGTCAAGAAATCAAATCTAGAATCTAGAAATGAAAGAAACAAAAGTATGAGGCTGAATCAGAGGTTCAAAAGTTTACACTTTTTGCTTAAATTCAAAATCCAAATTTTGAAATCCAGAACGGCTCAACATATATAACAGGACAGTTTACTAAATAATGTATGAGAAAGAAATGAAAGTGTTAATGTTCATGCCCAATACTCAATGCTCCATGCATATACGTATAGAGATTGAAGTTGGGGAAAAGCAGACTCAACTTTCAACGCTCAATGCTCAACTGACAGAGGAGCAGGGCCAAGGGAGCCAAGTACAAAGTTGAAAGTACATGAGGTTTTTTGTGGCTGTCCTGGATTTGCTATTTGCCACGGATAGATATCACTCGTCCCTTGTCTCTTTAAGTTCAAATAGATGTTGACTATTTGATCTTTTTTCATTTTGTCATCCCAGGGTTTCCACTTGAATGCTCCCACATCCAACATCCAACATCACACCGTCACACCATCATCATCTTGTCTCATGTCCTCCAATCTCCAATACTGATGCCGCAGCACAATATCTCTAACAGGACAACTTTTCAACTCCATGAAAACAGATTGATCCTGTACACTGTACAATGTACAATCTAGAATCTAGTCCAAATTATACACCATACACTATATATAGTACAGAGGTTTTGATATAAAAACGTATACATGTGAATGCTATTTGTGTGTGTGCTTTGTGCCTTGTGCTTTGTGCCCATCTTTGGGAATTCAAACATTAAAGATTCATGAAGAAATTCTTTCAGATTTTGCAAGTTGTCTATTTCAAGGCAAATCTCATCTTCTCTGGTTTCCTATGTCCTTTTTGCTCTAGAATCTAGAATCTAGAATCGAGAAAGTAGAGAGTAGGCAGTACATGGATAGATTTAGTCTGTTGAATGAGTAAACCCATATCTGACTTTGAGTATGAAAGGAAAGCGAAAAAATACCGTAGATACATATACACTGTACATGTATGTATGCCATATGCCATGATCCTTGATTTCCCGGTTTACAGTTTACGGTTTACGGTTTACCATCATCACATCAAAGAACAAGATGGAGAATGTGAAAAGACATGCCGACAGAGGAGAGACAAGACAAGCCAGATATATTCAGTACAATCTCTTGATTCTTGATTCTAGATTCTAGACGTTCACTTGAAATTACGTGTCATTTCAATATCCGTGACATTTGACATCACAGCTGTCTTTTTTCTCTTTTACTCTGTAAACTGTAGAATGTAGAATGTAGAATGTAGACTGTGGGTTGTAGATATTTGATATTTCCAAATGTAGGGAACAACAGAAATTCAAATATTACCACTATTCAGATAGGACAAATCATCAAATCAAATGTCGAATGCGAATTTTGGACTGGAGTGATGGTTGATCGGAATTCAAAATTTATTTATTTTCTCAAGTTTTAACCCATTTTCTTTTCGCATCAGTATAGACTGTACTGTATAGTGCATATGTACAATGTACAGCAGGACAAAGTACAATCGCATTTAAGTATGTTTATATGTGACCTACCTTTTTTATGATACATGAACTTGGTATTATGCTACACAGAAGGGGAAATGCCTACAAATAAACGAGAATGTACAAACGTTCAAGAGATATCAGAGCAGATTGTCATTATACTTGTTTCAATATGCCAAAATTGTCTCAAATCTTACAGCTCAAAGTCTAATGTATCAATTGCCAATACTGATACAGATACGCATTGGTGGAAATAATAATATGCATCATTTTGACAAGATGTAACCAGCTATTCCAGTTTTGCACTGCTCCGTACTTTCTTGATGACCTCCGATTATTACCGAATTTTGTATTATCACCACCATTGAACATTACCATGTGGCATACGCGGAATTTGACTTGAGTTTTTCGATTCTGGTTTCTGGATTTCAACCAGACCAGTTTGCTTATGTTACTACTAAGCTGTCAATTTTTTCCTGTGATTTTTCGTGCCAAACTAGCGTAATAGATGGAGAAAGAGAGAGACAGGGAGAGACAGAAGGCACTGCTTATATATCGTATGTCGTATGTTGTATTCTGTATGAATTGCACAATCAGTTTCACAAGTCACAGTCCCAAGTTCCAAGTCCTTTGGGCTGTGATGCTTTGACTTTGGCTTGGGCTTTGGGTTTGGTTTGGTTTGTGGCTGAAAGAATTCAGAATCTTGGAATTATATCCATCGCCTTTACGTTGTACATTGTACATGTTTTACACTGACGATGAGTTGAATATAGTCAATAGTCAAGAGTCAAGAAAATATGCCAAAAGATTTTCTTTGGCGTCTCTCTGTTGTCTTGTCTTGCCATGTCGTGTCATGTCTTGTCTTGTCTTGTTCTCTTTCGAATTTCAGATCAAACGGAGAGATGCAAAGGAGCCAAGGAGTAAGTCAGTCACTCTCTCTGCTAGCCAATTTTGTCACATGAAATTCCGCCAACGTCCGTCTCTCATTCTATTCTCGTGAGGACCCTCCCTCATTTCGCCTTCTGGCTTATGGTCTGAATATGAATGCAATTTTTGAAATCATAACTACTTCAGGGCAAAGAATTCTCCAATTCAAGATCCCACTCTTATTCTTACTTTTACTTTTACTCTTACTATGACTCTAACTATACCAGTTCCAGTTTCAGTATACCAGATTTCCTCTTCAATTCTACTCTCTGTATTTTCCTCTTTCTTCTTTCGTCTTTTCCTTGAGCAAACTCTGGCTGTAGGGAAATTGCTCGAGAATATGTAATAATATGGATATACTTGTCCTAAAATCTACCCGTTCCATGCATACATTTATATGCCTGGTTTTTATGTAAGCGTTCCATCTTCTGTCTTCTATACCCTATACTATCGTACATTCAATGTAAAATCTATAATCTAGAATGCAGAATCCAGACGAATGTTCTAGCTTCTAAGCTCTGGCTCTAGTTCTAGATGAAGATGAAGACGAGGAAAAGAAATGGGAGAAAGTCAAAGTCAGAGGGCGAAACGAAATGGCAATGGCAATAGTGATGACGAGAATGAGAAAGAGAAGGATGGAAAGGAAATATGCAGAACAGCCCATGAAAATTTCAGGCAAAGATGGGGACAAAAAGAATCAGAGAGAGCCAGAGAGAGAGAGAGAGAAAGAACGAATGAATTACTCTTCATGAACTTAAATTAGGTACTTTCACTTGTACATTTGTATATATGTACCACTCGCAGGGAACAGACAATGGGCACAGAGCATAGAGCAGAGGACGAGAATAATGTAATGTAAGTAAAATAATATGATTCTGTATAACAGAGAATAGAGTATCTAGAATCTAGAATCTAGAGTCACTTGTAAATGTGATGAGATCATTCAGGTTCTGTGCATCAATCTAGGTCAAATTTAGACGGCATACATAGAGTCAGAGTTCAGAGTTCAGACTCTCGAGTCAAAGAGCATTACAACATTACACAAGTTAATTATTTCTTTTAAAGTCAGGGGAAAATGAAAATGAAAATCAACCAGAGAGGCACAACACATGACAGTGAATACTCTGTGGAAAAATTACATTGGTGAACGTTACGGATGAATTATGGATGTCACCTACATTTTAATTATTTATAAAAAACAAAGAGGAAACTTGAGTTGAATTTTGTTCTTCACATTTCAATAATCCACCCTTCATTTTCCTTTTACTTTTACCTTCATCCATAATCCATAATCCGTAATCCATAATCCGTAATCTATAAAAAGAAGGCTATCCATCTAAATCTCAAGTGCTTTCGGAAGAAAACCACAGAATATTTCAAAAGTGGATTACCATTGTTTTCAACCTCGTTTTTTTTGAATGCCAATAACAAATAATAATCATAGAATAAATATTAATGATGGAGGATTAACTTTTCACATATCCCATTCTTTGGAACAATTGAATTTAAAATGAACTCCGAATTTAAAAGTATGAAAAAATGACTTGGTTCCTCCCGCCTTTTGAAAACAACTTTTGATGCTTTTGATGCTCTAACGAGAAAAAAATGGAGGATAATGAAATAGTACACTTTGTTTCTAACCAAAATGATAATGGTCCATCAGAGTGTAATCAATTCAATAAAATATACAGTGAATTCAAGATGTGGGATTTGTAATACAGAGAGAAATTAGCATGAGGTTCCAGCAAGTAAAAACATTTTATCATAACCTCCTCAAAGTAAGCCAATTCTTGATGCATATCAAATACCAAGAATCAAGAATCAAGAATCGAGTATTGTGAATTACGGATGGAGAATGAGAATGAGTCCATGGGGACCATTTCAAAAAATATGATAATTGATAATAGAGATGAAGCTGAAAAAACTAGAGTAATATTATGATTTTTGGATGAGTACCTTGTTCCAAGACGTGGATTTTGGCATAAGCTGGATGAGCGTTTTGTGGGGCGCACATGTAGGTTCCGGAATCACTTCGCATGGCCTTTTGAATTAAAAGTCGACTCACAGTCACTCCCTTAGTCTTCTTCTCCGTGACTAAACTCATCCCTCCTCTCGACCACTCAAAGTTTACAGTCTGTTAAAACATGAAAAACAAAAATAATTTCATCATTGATTACATTTTATACAACTTTACATTCCACATCAGACCTTCAACATTAGACACTAGAAAATGGGCAAACCGCTGAGTCTAGAGTCTAGAGCTAGATTCCTAATGCACTTGTAAATCCTTAATTTTAATGCATGGGAACATTTCTGTTTTCATGTAAATATCGGTGAAAACAGAGAGGATGAAGAATGACGAATGATGATGTCCATTTCCATTTCCACGTTCATGCAGCTCATGCATTCCGGTGAAAAGTGTGTATGCATTATGCATTATTAGTGGATTTTGAATTTGGATTCTGGATTCCGGATTCCGGACTTATTCTCACTCAATTCTTCTCTGCTCTTGGCCTCTCTTTCCCTTTTATTCTCTGAATATTTATTATGTTGTCAAACAGACGGAGCTGGTCTCCCTTTTTCTGCTCTTCTCTCCAACTGTATAGTAGTATAAGTGTATGTATGCAATGCTCTTCCTTATTTATTTCAACTTCAAAGGATTACATCACGGATTAGAGGAAAGAGCATAAAACTAGAGAAACGAGACTAGAGAAGAATGAAAGTATTATTGTCATTTCTATTTGCTTGTAGTCTGTAGTCTGTAGTCTCTGTTCCTCCATTCTCCACACATCTACATCTTTTTGTACCAGAGGATAAATGTATAAATGTACGTGTGTAGTGTGTAATTTGTACGGGAGAGTGGAAGATAATCGCCCAACAAGAGAAACGTTCTCAAACCCACAATCAGACTACCAAGTTCAAACAAATCCAGTTCAGTCCAGTTCAGGCCAGGCCAACCGCTAAACCCCAACTAACCAAAACCCAAAACCAATTCATGCCAACGTACAAAATATCCTGTATCCTGTATCGTGCATCTTGTGTAGTACAAAAGAGTTTTCATTTGAGAGCTGTCAGTTTTCAGCATAAAATACAGTGGTACAAAATGAAAATTCTATGCTAATAAGAAAAACAAGGATTTCCACTTTTCTCTTTTCCTCTTTCCCTTTTGCACATGCCTGTAATTTCCTATTTACTCTTTACTATGTGTATCCATATCTAGTCGCAAGTATCAAGCATCGAGTACCTGAATGCTCCTGATACTGTTAAATAAAATGACAACCAAATTCATGATTTATGATGAATGAAGAGAACAAATTCAGGAATAATATTAAACCTCACACGTACAAAAGTATTTCACGCAAATTCATGTTTTTATCTACATGCGTTCGTTTCAAAACATTTCAAGCAAAGTAAAAACATTTCTCGACAGTACAGTACGTAATTAGAATTGGAATCTGAATTAGAATTTTAATGTACCCAATAATGACCGTAGAATATGGTTAGAACGGTTAAGGGTTGAGGAGAAAATATGTCATCATAACAGAAAAACGCCAATGCTTAGCTTTTCCTTGGGTTGATATTTGATCCATATTCCCTCGTTCCATATTTCATTTTCCTCGTCCTTTATTATTTATTGTAGAATAAAGAGTATAGAGTATAGATAGATTACTAAGAGATAGTTTAATGACCCGCTAATGTTTAATCACCTACCTAAATTCTACATTCTACATTCCGCATTCTACACCTATCTAATTTTCTTTGAAAATTTTAGGACAGGCAGCAGAGCAGAAAAGATAGAGAGAGAAATTGCTAAATTTAGGAGGTAGTAGAATCCTCCTTAAAGTCTACAGTCTACAGCTCTGGCTATTAGTTGAGAGTTGAGAGTTTAGAATTTAGAATCATGCGATTAATGTTTGTCAAGCATAAACGCTACATCAATTCATAACCCATGCTACATTGCTACATGCTGGACGACTTTCTTTAGTCGGAGACCAAGACGATTGAAGCCATCCTTGTCGACTTCTTCTATTAGACTCGTTTGAGAGGTGAACAAGTTTCGACTTGCCCAAAGACTCTAAAATCTAGAATCTAGACTCAAAGCCGGAGCAAAAGTTGTAAGTTGTAGATTTTAAAGACGTGCCTTTACGTTTATCACGGTATTAAGCAGTCTAGAATATTTCTTCGAAAATGAAGCAAGGAAGAAAGAAAGGTGCAAGAGAAAGCAGTGTGAGAATTTTCTCAATCTTTTACCTAATGACCAATGCAATGTGAAAGGACGGCCGACTACTGACTGTCTGCCTGCCTGTGTCTGTCCAAGTTTAGAGCAAAGTAGAAGAGAAATGAGTGAAATGACTGGGAGAGAGTAAACTAACACTGTAAATTGTAAGACTTAAAGTGTCAAGCAGTCTCTGGTATCCGCCATTTCTTAAATAAATCTTGAATCGAAAATTCGAGTATTCGAGCATCCGTATTCATACTCGTTAGTAGAAACTAGAAATACTGTGTACTCTGAGGTTTGAGGTAGATATACAAACAAGTAAAATGAGATGCAAACACTTTAAGCAAATTTTGAATATTTTAGTGTTTTACAATTTGCAAGTTGCAAATTATGTAGTTTCGTTCCTGTTTTGTGTTTCATGAGAAACTTTATTAGTCACTTTGCCGTTGTGCAATTTCCAATTTGAATTTGAATTTTTTATTCATTGTACGTTGTACATAACTACGATCATTGTATTGATCTTGGTATGGTTTCTGTAGTTATTTTCAATTTTCAAGAGAAAATTGAAAGCTTAGTCTTTTGAATCAATATTACGATAGCTGTATCAAAAGTTTTGATACAGCTATCGTACATCGTAAATATAAATATAAAATAAACTTGTTCGTTTTGATATACAAACGTTGAAGATATTGGGCTAGTAAAATTTTAGCGTATATTCGTATCAAGTATAAATAAATAAACGCTTGAGGAATTTTCCTTGGAACCTGGAAAATTGGTGAAACAGAAAGAGGAAAATCTCATGAGCTGAAAACTGTGAACTGAGACATCTCATCTGGGGCGTCATCTTAATTTTTCTTATTAAATAATTTGCAATTAGGCTAATCGTCATTATCTCTTGTTCGATGTGTATAAGAATACTCATGTAGATTACACTTTTAGAATGGAATAGGAAGGGTAGAATTTTCCTCCCACATATTAAATGTCTGTGTACTTGGTTAGGAAAATTTGTGGAAGGGATTGAGTGAGATTGTGTCTAAGCCTGTAATTTATAGATTTATATTCTCAGTTTGAATGTTAGCCTCTGAACATGGAACATATAGAGATGAAAAGCAAACCCTACAAATTTTACACCATGGAGAAAGTTTTCAAGAGAGTAAAGATATATCGCATGTATATGTATGTCTGCTGTATTTTGGTCTTTTTAGCTCTGGTTCTGGCTCTGGCTGTTGAATAGCATCATTGTTTCAGATTTATATTAAAGGCTCCGTTTATTTCAATGATTATCCTTTTGGATCTCTCACAATCTCTCTCATGAATAAAGAAGGCTTATGAATTTTATGACGACATTAAAAATGATCGTAAATATGGAAACATACATGCATGTGTATAATAAATGTGTGTAGTCTGTCTATCCGTATAAATGTGTGTAGTCTGTCTATCCGTATAAATGCGCATACATCTAGAATCTACAGCCCACAGTCAACTTTCAACTTACTTGCTCACCTAAACAACACAAAATTCATGCACATGTTTTTAGAACATGATTCTATCTGTTCCTGAAATATGATGAAAAGTTATGAGCTCTTGTTCTAAAAACTATTTGTTATTTACTATTTTGCATTTACTATTTACAGTCTCGTTTTAAGACAACAAAATGCGCAACCATCATCAACGTGAACAACATCGCCATTCCTGTAAACATTCTGTTTACGATTTACATTTACCAGTCATCTCAACCTGAAAAATATTAGAGGTTCTAGACTCTGCATTTTGTGGCATGAACAGTTTATACCTAATTTATATCTATAGAAAATAGAAAGAGATTCAAACCGAGCTTAATTGTTTACAATTTTCCTTCCAAAATCTCACCAGCATGCAAAACATACAATAATGAATCAACTTTTTCCATTTTTAATAGGTAGGAAAGTGTAGACTTACCCGAGAATTATGACGCCACAATATGTGTTTTGGTGCATGGTCCGTCTCATCCTTGAGTTTCATAGAAAATGCATCAAAAAAATTAAAGAGAGAGTTAGATTTTGGATGCCAAATATCACAGATCACAGTTACATCTTAATTCAATCTGTGTTAAAAAGATGGATCAAAATGTGACAAAATGTTTTCAGTTGTGCTCACCTCAACAATACAGGTTAGATTGATAGTGCTCCCAGCCTTGATAAAAAGTTCCGAGTTGCGGCCACTAAGACCCTCGATTCTAGTTACAGGCTCTGTAATATAAACATAAACAGAAATATAAATACACGAACAAATTAAAAATGAATTAAGACTTTATTAGTAAATACTAAAGTTATATATGACCATTTTCAAGGAGTTTCAAACGTTAATGTTTTATGAGGTTCTTATTTTATTTGTAGTTTTTTAAGAACATTATGACAGCCATTACTCCAAGTCCATAACTGTAATTTGTAGCAGTGGAAGAAAACGACTGTCATTTCCTCTTTACGAGTTTTTATACTTTATGTACGAGTATTTGTACTGTAATTTGTGCTTTGTGCATTGTGTAGAATAGAGAATCACGGAATGTTTTCTCCTAAAGTAAAACCCAGTGCCTAGTGCCCAGTGCATTGGACGCAATATAAAGGGGGAATTGCCTAACGTCAAACCGGATTGGAAAACAAAAGTGGAATCAACTTGGGGACTAATCATACGTAGATGTAGAAAAGGGTATAGAATGAAGACAAGAGACAAATAACTGTACTTATATACTTGCACAAATGATGTGTAATGTGTACTGTACAATGTACAATGTGGCTGTGATAGAAGATAGAAGATAGAACAAATAAAATAAAATTGTTACATGAAAATACCACTTGAGCTTATTTTACTAAATAATAAATAACCCACATCTGTATAGATGTATGCATGAAAAATAAAAGGAGTATATTATGTTATTATATTGTATTTTTGTACCTCTACTACATGTACCACATCAGAGAACAAAAACAGCGCAATATCAATACCGAGACGAAAAAAATATGGAGAAAAAACTCTGGATGAAATTACATGGAAAATTATTAGGGATTAGACGGGCAATTTTTGTACACATGTTGTAAGTTGTATGTTTTGTATTGAGTATGAATATGATTTACGCTGTACAAATATACATATCGTCACAAGTCAGTACTCTAGAAACTAGACACTAGACCCTAGAATTTAGACTCTAGACTCTGGGCTATGGACACGATTAGTTTTATCCATTGGACGTTATCAATTTCTAGAAAAAAATGAGAGACATGTCTATCTGTAGATTCTAGATTTTGAGTGGAACTCTTTTATAGATATCATAGAGAAAGCTAGAGGAATAAAGGATATCTTGAATGTCTTGACGTGGTATTATATTTTATATTGTGTATGAATCCAGATCTGGTTTCTGGTTTAATATGAAATAAAGTAGTCTGCAGTCTGAATGGGAACGATCCACAGTCCACAGTCCACAGTTTACAATATTCTGGGTTGAAAGAACCTTAAAAAAGCTGTTCTTTCTTCAAGAAAGAATCAATTGCCTTTGATCCGGAAAGACAAGAAATTCCAATTAGACCAAATGTCATTGGAGTCTTATCTCTTCTAAGTACTACGGCTTTATTCTGTTCTCTTGGTTCCCAACTTCCAATACACAACACACAGCACAACAAAATGCATTAGATGGAGTACAACTTTCCTCCTTTTGCTCGCGAACCACATTTTGTGCGGCAATTGTAAAAGAAAAAAATGCTGGTTTCGGTTTTGGTTTTGGTTTAGTTAGCTCCCCATCACTGCATTCACTCCAGTTTAGTTTTGTTCCAAAAGGAAGAGAGCAATGTGAATGTGAAGAGAGAGAGAGAGAGAGAGAGAGAGAGAGAGAAAAGAGGTTGCAAAAATAGAAAACAAGATACACATTCTGATAAAATAAATGCGAAGGCTCAAGTGATGTCAAATGAAAATGTAGAGAAAGAGAGAGAGATCCAGACTGAAATCGAGAAACAGAAACTGACACGACACTACACTACACAATATATACGAGTACTACTAATAAATGTTGAGCATTGGGCATTGAGCATTAAACGTTGGACAAATCTACTCCTTTGAATGGGAATTATGCATTCCTTTTGCAAAATGCATATTTAAGTACATATTATGAATTATGAACATCCGAGTACGAATATGTACGAGAGGAATATTTTGAATTATTATGTATTTCGAGGGACTCTTCATCTTTCATCTTTCCTCGTTGGCTTGTTCTCTTGGGCTCTTGCGTATTTTGACTATAAAGTCTTTGACTATTTGACTAAATATTTGTAGTTAGTTAGTTACTCATTCCTTTTTGCATTTTTAATTATTAAAAACTTAAAATTCTCGCCTACTGATTTTAAGAGCTTGGGTTTTTTTATTCCATTCAAAGGAAATAGGCCGTAGCCTAGTTTGTAGTTTGTAGTGACTAGCTTGTATCTAGTAGCTGTAGCTTCATTTGTTTTACTACCAATATAATTATTATTAGGCGACGGTTTCAAGTTAGTTTTTACATACTTTTTTCCTTTTCCCTTGTATTTTGTACTTTGTCCGCTCTCATTTTATCTGTCTCTTTTCATTTCTTTTTATTTTATTTTACACAGACTTTCCATTTTAAAAAAAGAAGTCGAGATTCTAGTCATCATCGTCGTCAAAGTCAAAGCGGAGCCATAGCCAAAGTCACATTCAGATTCAAACTCAAAGCTCTAGGCAGATTTATGATTCATTCATTCATTCATTTACTCTATCACTGTTCCTGCATAGAAAAAATAAAGCGATGGAGAAAGAAAAGAAGAGGAGAAATCTTTGTACATGAACAGTGTACACTATACGCTGTACTTTGCGCATTGTACATGCAAAATAAAAGTTGCGTCCAAAGGGAAAGATGAGCAAATGTGAGCGTTGAGCATTGAGAATGGAGAGGAAAATGGGAGAAAAAAGAACAGGAAACAATCTCAAAATATAGAAACAAAAAACTGGGAAACATTTTAATAAAATTCAGTTACTCCACTCCACTCCACTCAGCTCGGCTCAGCTCAACTCAACTCTAAAGTCAACGCTCAACGCTGCTCTACTCAAGTCAAACCAGAAACCCGAAACCAGACCAAGTGGAGCCATTCCATTCCATTCCAAGCCAAGTCGATGTAATGTAACGTAATGCAATACAATATAATACAACAGAATGTAATATTTACTTTGTGTTATATTTTCTATCCGCAGAGTGAATAAATTGTTCCAAATTTTATTAGGTAAGGCGAGGGAGTTGAGTTCTCATACATTTTATATTGTACATTCTGCATGTGCATACATGGACTTCAATTTTCAAATACACACATGATCCAGTGTTCACTGCTCACATGGGGAAGAAAAGTGCATATTTGAGTCAATCTTCAATCTTCTCTCTGTTGAGATTTTTATGAAGATGCGAAAGACGGGATGGAGGATGGAGAATGGAAAAATAAAGAAAATAAAGTTAAAAGCTCATGTTCTGACTCCTGTGTCTACAAATTACATATTGTCTCGAGTCTCGAGTTGCGAGTCTCAAGTCTAGAATCTAAAATCTAGAATGTAGAATCTCAAATCGAAAGATTGCAGAATGCAGACTGTAGATTCTGGATTGTAGACACTGTACATTTAGCCTCATGGAATTCCTCATAAATTTATGAACAGTAATAGAATAAGAGAGAGAGAAAGAAATAGAGAAGATTTAGTGGGAATATGAATATAATTTGCAACCAAGAAAGTCGAGGGTTTTCCCTTCTTCATTCCTTTTTTCTTGTGTGACTCGCCTTGTCTCTTATTTTCTTATTACATGAGGCATTCTCTTCATACATAAGTATAGTGTATTTTCGTGTTTGTATTTGAATTCGTATTCGGATTCGTATTTGGATTTGGCTTTGGATTTGGGAGTTAAGTGTGTCATCCAATTTACAATAGGTGAGCAAACAGCTTTGGCAGTCTTAGTTCAAATTTAAAATTCACGATTCAAGTGAATTTGAATAAACGTCTTTTTTCTTTTTACAAGCTGGTTCCTAGTTCCTGGTTGTGGATATCAATAAAATTTCAATTTTGCTCCTCCGTTCCCTTTTCCCTGGCAGCTGGAAGTAGACTCCTCTAAAAAATTGTAGTTTAGTGGAATATTCTGTGAAAAGGTTGGGATGGCATTCAAATCCAAATCCAAATCCAGATGTACAATGTACATAAACAGATTTCTCCACTACGTTTACTATTTTCATAGTAAAAGCTCACTTACTTGCACTTCAATTTGAATCTAAGAGTCTCGAGTCTCGAGTCTACATAGACTTTTTACTCAACAGTCAACAGCAACACCAAAATCAAATCCAAAAACTAGAACCAACTTTGATACATTTATGAGGAGAGAAAGCCCAGACCAGTGAAAAATGGCACAAGGCTTTTTACCTATTGAAATAAAATGTTGAATGCACAATGTACATTGGTACAGGATACATTTTTGTATTATGTATTACGTGTAAGGGGAATTTGGAACCTGGAGTTTGGAATTTGGACTGAAGAGTAAAGAGTAAAGAGAGCCAAGTCAAGCTAACCCAAGTCAAGAAACAAACATACAAAGCTTCATGAGCACATCCAAATATCTAAATTCAGAATTCAGCACACTGTCACTTTGTGTGAGTGAGTGAGTGAGTGAAGAGAAAGAGTGTACTTTGGTGATTGTTGCTTGTTGCTCCAAAACCCCCGTTTACACAAAGAACATGATAATATTGATGCTCATAAAAAAGAGTGCACTTACTATTCTCACAAAAATGTGTTTGTAAGTCATGAGTGCAATAGAAATCCAAATCCAAATACAAACACAAACACAAATCCAAGTACGAATACGACTGATATGGCATTCTTGTTCAATTGAGACTTGAGACTTGAAGCGCAGACAAAATAAAATGAAATGAGAATTTTTTTTCTTTTCAGAACTTCTAAATTTCACTACCTTTTTTCACTCATTCTAAATTCTACAGTCTACAGTCTACTTTCTACACTCTGGATGAAAAATGTAGTATATTATTTTTATACATAATGTAAATAACTTTCACTTTCACTCCTTTTTACTACTTTTTATGAGGCTTTTTCTATCTACTATCTACCGTGCCAGGCTATAGCACACTATGCCATGTACATTTTGAACTGTAATATTTTTATTATACTTTACATTTTATGTGTATTTGTGTCATATAAAAAATTAGGGATAAAAATGTTGTTTATTTCCTTCCATATTTTATGATTTGCTTTCCCACCGTTTTAAAGTAAATTCAGTTTAAGAGCACTGTATTTTTGCTCCGTGCTCCAAACTCCAAACTCCATGCTCCATGTTCTATGCTCTTGTAGGGATAAGAGATAAAAGGCTGTCATATGAGCATTGAACATCACATGCAAATTCCATCCCATTTCTTCGTCATCATGAAAGTTTTCAGCCTAATTTTATTTTCCTTTGCCATTTCTTCTTTTTTCTTGTCAAGTAAATTTTGGTGTCCTTTGGTGAAAGAAAGTTGTTGACGCGCCCTTTATTTCTACTTTGTTTGTAGATACAAGATACATTATATATTGTACACATATTGTTATGGTTATGACTATTTGTGGCATTTGCATTTTGCCCCAATGTCATACACATGTTATGTTTGGTTTGTGGAAAACTGTCAGCAGAAAATTGTGCTGTCTTTGATCAAATTTACAATTTATAGGAGTGCAACTTTTACTGTACTCCAAACTCCAAAGTCTTATGCACAACATACATGAATAATAACAGAGAAAAGAATTCATTATTTGTTATTTTGTCTTGTTTTCATTGATTTACGCTCTCATTTTTTCATGTGTTGTTAAGTGTTTTGATGTTTTGATGAGGAGAAAACTCGAGGCTTGTACATTGCACATTGTACAAGTTGCAAATTGCAACCCGAAATCAATTCTGTAGCAATGTAATAAATATGCACATGTACTATTTGTATAGAAATTGCATTGTTACTACATCCAGATCCAGGCCCAAATGAAGCTGACTTGAGCAGCTTGATTAAATTGAAACAAAAGAGAAAAAATTACCAGAGCTATATCAAGTCTAGGAATGGAGAATGAAATGGAAGGGTAGAGGAAAACAAACTCATTAATAAACAAGGAAAACAAAAATCCTTCACCTCAACACTCAACACTCAACACTGAACAGCAAGCCAAAGGCAATTTAATACCATTCCATCCAACTCAATTCAATCCAATCAGGACTAAAATCTGTATTATATTTGGTATTTTGTATATCCAGACATTCACAAAATATCTATACAATACATCTAAATCCAATATCCAATTTACCAATTTACACACTACAGTTACATTCATTTTGTCCCTATGAAAAATTACTGCTTATTTGAATGAACACATTGAGCATTGAGCATTGAACATTGAGCATTGAGCATTGAACATTGAGTATTGAGCAGTCTATTTATTATTTGTAGTTTTCAGTCTATGAAGAAAGAAACGACTGGTGTAATGAAACACTGAGCAGAAAATTATGCAGTAAAAAAGGTGGATTTGGATTTGGATCAGAATCCAAATCCAGATCCAGATCCGATTCCACACACTGAATACTGACTAGTTACTAGTACACATGTGTAATACGAGCATATGAGTGCATGCTCGTGTTATTTTGTACAAAGGGGAAAAGAAAAACAAAAGCAGATATGTAGAAATGCGTCCAATTTAATAGCAGAAGGAAAAGAAGACTCGAGTCTCGAGTCTCAAAGCAAAATAAAAAAACTAGATGACTACATAAATTTAAATTGAAGTGAGTCTAGAATCTCGCGTCTCTCCTCTCTAGTCTCTGGTCTCAGGACTCTGAATTTTCTCTACTCTCTACATCATGTGCGATACAGGATAGACGATGGAGGATATAGGATGCAATATACATAAATTTTGTCTGCTGCTGGTTAGAGAATAGAGAACGGAGAACGGAGAATAAAGAATAGAGGATGGAGAAAGCAGTGTTACTCAAATCAGACAGACAGAAGCCGCTTTGCCGATAAATTTCCCAACAAGACGATGAAGAACTGAATAACTGAGTAGGAATAAACAAACAAGAAATCTTCACAGTTCCAGCTCCAGCATCCAACTCCACTTGCAATCCAGATAGAGAACTAAACAAAACAAAGAGACCAGGAATGATACGTGTAGTTGGGCAAAGAGATTTTTTCACTTTCACCACTCTGCACACAAAAAATGGGAAACTGGGACGTAATGAAGTACCGAGTTCCCAAAACCCAAAACCCAAAACCAAGTACTAGGTTCTCATTCTATTTTTTGCCGTTGTTTTGCGGTTGCCGTCACCGTCACTGTTGTCATCGTCATTGCCATTGGTTCTCTCCCTATACTCTATATAAATCTATGGAAACTCTGGAAAGTGGAAGCCTTCAACAAACATAGAATTCAAAGGCCTTTATGCCATTATGGAACTTGGATTGAGAGAATGTGGTAATAGTTGACTACTAATAGGGTGTTTGCTAAAAAAGAACCTTGAAGCTGAAAAAGATGTATGTTCAATGTTCAATGCTCAATGCTCAATGCTCAATGTGAATCTGGATGTGCTAGTCAAAACAACAGCAAAGACTGAACAGAGAGGACTAGAGGAAGAGAGTAAGAGAAAACAGAAGAATGCCCATAAATCAACCAACTGCTAACTTTGTTCAATTTACAATGTACCATATACCATATACAATGCACTCCATATGTTGTACACTACAAACTAAAAACTATACACTACGACTGCCGCTAAAACAGCTTCAGTTTATTGAATATTGAATATTGAGTCCCTTATACATACAGAAAACTTGCATACAAAACCAGAATCACGGATGGCATAACAGTTTCAGTGCATCTCATGAATTAAACTCTAGGCTCTTGGCTCTTGGTTCAAGGCTCAAGGCTCAAGGCTCAAGACTTGATTGCATCCGTTCTTATTCTGAAAATAAACCAAGCTTGATGCAATTGTCTATAATTTTTACTTGGTTAATTTGTTTGCATGTACGAGGAAAATGCAAAAACAACATGGGGACAGTAAAATACATGTCAAATTTTATAGGTTTCAACTCATAAAAGTACTAACAGTACGGTATGAATTTTTTGAAGGTACTTAAAATTTCAAATGAAACTGCGGGAAACTACAACTTATTTCAAATTCCTAACTAACTACAAACTATCCACTCTAAATTCTAAATTCTGAATTCTAAACGTTAGGGGCAGTACAAAAAAAATGGAATTTGGAATTTGGAAATTTAATTGAAAAACATGTCAGACTACAAAGGACAAGCCTGGAAATATTCCCGTATAAATTTATCTGTACCAAATAATGTATAATGTGTGCGTATCAAAAATGTCCCACATTGCCTATTTCTTCGCATGCCACTGTTCATTGTACATTGTACATGGTTCTCATGGAAAAAAAAGAAAAGGAAATGTACAGTAAGTGAAGTTAATACTGAGAAAAGTTGGCTGTTGGCTTTCGGTTCACTTTTGGGACAACAGAACAAAGTCAAGGGATAGATGCATGTCGGAGACTTTGATATTTGATATCATATCAAATTATTCCAACAACTACAACTACAACTATCCTTACCCACATTCTACATTCTACATTCTATATAAGTCTCGCGTACAACATTGAACATTGGATTTACTCACGAGTCAGTGAGTAGGAATGAGTCCTATATCCTTATTGTAGATGTGTATGTATGTACTTACACTTGTTAGTAGTTTGGATAGATAAACTATAGATGTCTATCCACTATCACTTATTCCATTCCACGTTTATGGCTCGGCTTTGTGTGTAATAATACATTTATGTATTATTAAAAGAAGGAATAGAAAGAAAGGAGGAGAAAGAAAAGGAGCAAAAGCGGAGCGAAAGAGCAAAAGAGTAAAAGAGTGAAGGCTATGAAAGTTGAAGAAGATGATGATGTGAACCAATGTTGGTTGGTCGCTTGGTTGGTCGCTGACTTGAAGATCAAAAAGCTTGAGAAATAGGAGAACACACGGGGATACATACTTAATACATACATAATTATACCTTGTATCATACACCATACACCATGAGCCATGCACCACACAACAATTTTGGACTTTGGTTCATGTTCATATTTGATACATGAACATTGAGCACGGAAACTGGAACTGAAACTGAAACTGGAGGAAAATGAATCCTGCAAAAAGATGGAGAGAGAAACAGTTCTGTTCTGGCCTCATGGATTCCTGATTTTGGATTCTAGACTCTAAACTCTAATACACTCTAGATTCTGATGGAGTTTGCATGCAAAGCCATGACTACATACCACACTAAACTACACCAGACTCCACTAGACTACACACAGGAAGGCAAAAAGAGAGGAAGTGAGCCCAGTCAGGAAAAAATTTATTTTGTATTTACGAGAGCTCTCGTCCTGGTCTTGGTCTTGGTTTTGGTCTCAATCCATAGATCCATATATAAAGTGACTCGATAAAAGGAAGGAAGGAACACTGAACCCTTTTGACATTAATCTTTCTCAACGGACAACTCCTGTATACATATACAATATACACTGTACAATGTACAGTGTTCAAGAGGCACAAGAAGAGAGAAAGAGCCAGATAGAGAGAGGGACAAAGGATGCAGAAAGCAAAGGGAAAGATGGCGGAGGGCGGAGGTGATGACGACAAAGACGTTCCTAGCTCATCCTGCTAAAGTGTTGTGTTGAGTTCAAGTAAAGTTAAAGTCCCACAAAATTGCATCTCCATTTTGCATATATATATATATGCAAACTGTCACTATAATCGAGACTCGAGACCAAAACACAGAACACAGAACATGTACAACATACAACGTACGTGCCTGTGGCCTTTTCCATGCTAAAAATATCACTATTATCATGTCCTCTTTGGTTTTTAAGTAGTCTAGAGTCTAGAGTCTAGAGCTAAGAGTCTACGTCTTCGTCAAATACGTCTTTGCTTTCTCCTCGTGGAACGCCGACATGGCATGGTCTAAAATTTCCGTCTCTCATTTTTCCTTTCCATCCTTTATTTCCTCCAAAATCCAAACTCTAAAGCCCAAAGTCCAAAGCAATTTACAAATATTTTATCTAAATATATTTGTACAGAATTATGTATACATAATTCTGTTTGTAATTTAAATGTATTTGGAATTACGCAGTGTCTTTGATTTTTCACAAATGATATTCCCAAGCATCAACTACATTACCAAGAAAATCCGGAAGAATCCTCACCACTCCTGTGGTGAGTACTTAGTATTTATAAAGAATGCAGAATGAACTGAGGAATAATAAAAACATGAATTTTAATGACAAAAACATGGAGTCAAGTCAAGACAAATCAAATCCAAGGTTTAGCTATTCAAAACTCACAACATGTCAGTTAGTCGTCGTTGTTGTTATAGTTGCAACCAGAATCAGAACCAAAGAGAAAATCAAGAAGAGGAATAAAGAATGAAGGAGGAAATGAAATACATGGAAATGGCGAGTTGGGACTTGTGTGAGGGTGGAATGAATAGAAAACAGAAAATAGAAAATACAAGATAAAAGATGGAAGGAACTGATGATAAAAGGAAAAGTTGAAGTAGATGTAGAATGTCGAATGTAGATAAAAGCAAGAAAGGCGGAATACGGAAGAAAAACTGCGGAACCAACACCAACACCAAACCAAAAACAACATAACACATCACAAACACAAGCACAAGCACACAAACTCCTCGTGCGAGATGGTGACGATATAGTGTCGAAGAACTCGATAAAGAGAACGAAGAGTCCCCGAGAAACACTTCTGCCTAAACTTTTTTACCCAAACTTTGACACCTTACTTTCTGGTCAAACTGATGTGCAATA
Organism: Sminthurinus aureus; assembly: GCA_034698265.1. Classification (NCBI taxonomy): domain Eukaryota; kingdom Metazoa; phylum Arthropoda; class Collembola; order Symphypleona; family Katiannidae; genus Sminthurinus; species Sminthurinus aureus. The sequence goes on from JAQGBH010000509.1 coordinate 48,375, forward strand.
TACAACATGCATAATGTATGGTGTATGGCGTACAATGCATATGTATTACACTCATATCTAGTTGTTTTCCACCTCCCTTTTTCCTTACTTTTAAAAATCCCGATTCCGATTCTGATTCCGATTCCGATTTCTTAAGCAAATACACAGTACACAAACATCCATCTATTCAGCTGTCTAACGTCCCACAGAGAGGGAGAGATGGAGATGGAGAGCAACTACACGGATATTTCCTCAAAGTACATACGTACATATCTGCACATCTGAATTTTAAGAGAAAAAACCAAACCAACCCAAACCACAACAAATTCAACCAAACACAAGTACGTGCATATAGGCAATATTTATGTAAATGTGCGTGTACACTGTACAATGTACAATGTACAAGGGCCCAAGATGAGATTCCCAAGTACATAAAAGTTCTCCACAATCCAGACTCCAGACCCATTCTGTATTTTTATTCCTATTTACATCAATATCACTTTTTCCATCCCATTTTGAGCACATGTAAAACTATACATTACACATTATAGGTATAATGTGGGATACAATGTACATAACCGTATGTAGATGTACATTTGGAGGTGGATGTGGATATTGGATATGGATTTGACTATTTCGTTTGAGTATTCAAACTTTGTTCCGAGAATTTGAGAGAATGGCCAATCTAGAAAGAATAGGAAAAGAAAAAGAAAAACGGAATTGGAGATTTCAAAAAAGCATCTCCCCCACTTTGAACGATGTACAAGGGAAATTTAAAATTTCAAAAAGTGGAATAAGCAAAGTGTATTGGGGATTGTGCATGAAAGTACTGACAGTGAGTATTGAGTATTGGGTAGTGCATATTGCAGGTTTTATATACAGAATACATTGTACATTGTACGACGTACAAGGTAGAATGTGTATTGTAAAGGAATATGATTATACTTACAATGGAGGTACGAGGGGTGTGACGCGCCTTTCGAGATGAGACCTATACTATCCGACTCAGTTTTTTATGCTGATTTCGAATATGAAGGT
>JAQGBH010000510.1:0-49373 GCA_034698265.1 Sminthurinus aureus
GGATGACTTACTTCTTCCTAACTTCCATGTAAAGACTTTGGTCAAACATTTGCTCAAATTCCTCTCTTGACAAGTATGAATGTGTATACAGCATTTGAAAGCTAAGGAAAAAACAGAAAAATCACTGAAATCTGCAACCATTTAGCATAGGGAATTAGGAATTGATGATAGAGTTTTGCTTAGTTTTTGATCTGTACGTCTTTTGCATTTCACACTGCTTACTTACATATAGATTATAGATGTGAAATTTGATACCGATAAGAACACTTACCCGTTGGCATTGAGCACAAATTTTTCCAGCTTTCGAACCGCGTCAGGAGCTTTATTCTTTGCAGACTCTGCTACTGGAATTCCATAGATTCCCACATCTACATAAAATTCATCCTGCCCGCCCACGGGATGAACTAGTCCAGGGTTATTTTTCAATATGATTGCGCAAATCCACAGCGGATACATCTGGAATGATAGCAGTTAGGTTTTTATGGTCAATCCAATCCAGTCATTCAATGTAAACCATAAAATTGAATCATAAAACTCGAGGACTTTGAACTTTGCTTTGGTTAGGCTTTCATCTTTTATTAATACTTGATACAGATTAATTGCTATTAACTGCTTCGTTACCTTTGTAAGGTCATCAACCAGCTGAACAGTCTCTTTTAGTTTAGACAGTGGTACAAACATGTCTTGTAGTACATAATTATTCTGGTACTGCCATAGTACCGAGGGGGGAAACAGAATTTTGAGGCGTGCCAAATTCGGAACCATCCACCCAGCAACATAGCGAAAGATGGGATTGTTAAGACAGACAATCATGTGTTCCATGCACCAAAACAACCCTTTGGTGTGCCTGTGGTAATACTCTCGAAGAGGAATGTATTCAACCGATCGACCTTTGAAGTTGAAAAAGCAAGAAATTCAAAATTCAAATGACATACCAACCATAACGACGCCTTCACATTTGCTGTACAAAATGCCCTCGACAAAATCATTTTCACTCGTTTTCTTGGCATATCGCTCCATCAACTGAGTGAATTCGTCAAGAGTGTGGGTGAGCAAGTACCGTATATGACCAAATAGTAGACCAGGTCTACCACAGTAAAATCTATGGAAAATCTATGAATTTTCCCATAAGAAAGCATTACACATGGACTACTATTTGAAGCTGGATAAATAAATGGTCATATACGGTACTCAAATTTAACAAATCTGAAAACAGTGGTAAACATAAAAATATAGTAAAATTAGACACGGAATTTTGAAGATCAAAAAAGTCACAAATACTCACTCTGTGCCAATTTTGTGTCACCTTGATTCATTTCAGTGTTTTTTTCAAGTGACTTGGAAAATCTGTTGGTTTTGCAATAGGTAAAATGAAGAAAAATCTTGTCTTACGCAGACTAGATAAAACAGCGGAATTTTTTTCAAGTGACTGAAAAATTTAAAGTCACTTGGAATTTCCAATTGGCTTGGAAAAAATCCAAGTCTGCACATGTCTAATTTTTATCACTGAGTTCTGCTTGGTACGGCGTGCGGCACCATAAGGTACCAGTTTTAACCTGTTAGCAGGGATAATTTTGATTTCAACTCCTGTTAAAAGTCCTACTGATCCATATGACCAGGGTACAGAGTAGAAAAGGTCCGATTTTTCATCCTTAGAAAAAATGACTCTTTCTCCATTTCCCAACACAAGTTCGTACGACACACAAATGTCTTGAAAAAGCCTATACTTGTATGAAGTTTGTTTCTTTCACATTTGCATTCTGTGTCAAAATCTCAAAACCTTTGAAAAACGCTGTTTTTCGAAAAAAACGTAAGGGGTATGCCTGTAGATTTAAAATGAAATTCTTAGGGACATCCATTGATTAGTTCGACATTTAACCTTCAATTTTTTGAAAATACTTCCTGCCAATCTGCACACTTGGGCCATCAAAAAAGTGGAGGGAAGGTCAAGGGAACATTTTTTATCAGAGGTGGGGCTCTGGAGAGTCGATATGTTGAGCCAGGTTTTGGGTGGTGGATTTTCTTCTTGGGGGTGCTAGTACCATCCCAGAAGTAGCGGGCACAAATGTTTTTCGTTACTCGTTCACGGTTGGCCCAAATATTTTTGAAATTATGTCATAATTAGAGCTCAATTCCACAGTTTCATGACGGGTGCAATAAATAGTAGCTGCACATTTTACTTCTGTGTCAGCTCTTGGATGATCAGAAGTTGGAAGTTGGTCTTGCTTTGTGTACGCACAGTTGATTCAACGTTGATGTATGCATTGCGGAATGATTGTACAGGTAGTCATTTATTTTATGCTCTTTCCTTAACGTAATGCTCTAACTATTCAATCCAACGCGTAAAAGTACAAGGATTGAGGTGCCATCTAGATACAGAATTGAATGGGTGTACGTCGGTTGGAGAGGGACCAGTGAGTGTAGTAAAACTCTAGAATACTATTCTCTATTTTTCAGGAGTTCTTTTATGCGTTACTCATTGAGTAATGCATAAAAGAACTCCAACTCCAAAAAAATAGAGAATACCTAACCCCGGGGCTGTTTACCAGAAGTCTTTGCATGGAAAAGGTCGCAAACACGTCAAAACTTGCTTTGCGTTTTATTTTATTTCTCGGGATCCTGCGAGCCTATTTCAATGCAATTTAGCAATTTAAATGGGCAATCGTATGAAGTTGCGGGCCCATGCAAAAAAAATTGAAATTCCCCTGGATTTCATAAAAATTCCGCGTGAGGTATTCCATGTACTTTTTACTTTCAAATTCCCTATAGCCTGGGGAAATTGCGCTACTGGAGTTAATGCATTGTGTACACATATCAACGGGGTAATTGTGCCAGTCAAATTATACAATCAAGACAAATGCGTAATACTCACAATTGAAGTTTTAATGAATTGAAAACTACCTACGTGAACTAACATTTAATTGAATTGAATTCGACTTTATTAACGTGTTGAGAAGACAGTTCCGTAACTAGTAGTCAGAAAGTTCATTGTGTTTTCACCTGTCTGACCTCTGAACACGTCGAACTATGCATTTTAAAAATTTTGAAAAATAATTTTTTTTTAATAATTATTTTTGAAAAACATATATACTAAATTTAATCGGCTTCAAAAACAGCAAACTGTTGGCTCAAAGTTCGAAAACGAGTCCACGTATCGGAGCCAGGTATGAGATGAAATCCTATATACCAACAGAATTCTAGAAACTTAAACACTGTGCGTGTCCAAAGGCCAATGACAGGAATTTAGACAACAAGCCGGTTAATCCATAACTACAGCAAAGGTCAGATCGAGTCCAAAAGAGGATTTGTACAGGTAGGCCATGCTAAGTCAGTCCAAATCTCTGTGGAAAAAAACGACATTTAATAAAATTCTTAATGCTTTAGCCATATTCCAGAATAGTTTAATTGTAACAATCAATCAGAAAGTTCATTCTGTTATAACTTGATTGAACAAAATAGTACATTCTTGGAAGGAGACTTCCACGCAAATAGGACACTTTTATTTCCCTCCTTATATTATTATTATATATTAAAGTTGATGGATTATGCTGTTTCCACAAAAATGCGCATGATGTCTGTTGTTGATTGGAATTGAGAAACTGTGAGTAACCAAATCATGCCTTGCCTTGCAATCCAAGCACCTTTAGAATTCGAAAGAAATCCATTTGTTGTGGCCACCAAAAGAAGTTGAGGAACATGTTTGTCGTCAGAAATGACACCAGAATTGAATTCTCGGACCCAAAATTAGCTTCTCTTGCCAGTTTCAACCAAGGATTAATATCTTTCACGAAATAAAAGAAAAAAATACCGCATGCTACTCTCAAAATCTTTCACAGTATGTATCTGCATGTAAAGCTTGCGCATGCGCGACAAAAATACATGCAGATACATAGTGTGAAAGATTTTGAGAGTAGCATGCGGTATTTTTTTTCTTTTATTTCGTGAAAGATATGATTCCTTGGTTTCAACCACTTTCGTAAAGTTTGACCTATATAGTTTTTTATGAAATTTACAGAGCGAATTTTCATTCGTCTGCCTTGGTCTGTTTTTTGAATACACCGAGATGTTGATTTACACACAATTAACTTCCTAAATAAGAGATAATTGTATTTCAAACCCCGATTTGCTTACTTGTATTTTGTGTGTAATGTGTAGTTGTGGTAGTACTCGTTTCTATATATAAATCCAGGATTCTTTTAAAACAAACCAACAATATTTTACACACCAAACCACATTAAGGAGCTAGAAGATGCACACTGTTATTGTCTAGTTAATTTCAATTAAATTTAATAATAATAGAATCCTAATTAATATTAATTAGTGAGTAGTCACAAATAATATGTTTTTTCATTGTATAAATCCTTCAAAATGTTTTTTTTTTGTGAAAATTAAGCTGATCTCGTACTCGATTCAACTTGTTCATGTAGTTTTGACTCTCACACAATTTCCTCCACTAGCGCATTTCCCCCATATTTGCAAAACCCCTGGGAAGACTAATTTTGCTACCTTCTCTATTTAGAGATAAAGTCCTCTAATGACCAACCCCGTACATACACCGAGCAGAGTATGCTGATCCAGCCTTTTTACATGTATATACTTAAAGACGAACAATCGTATATACATGCCAAAAATCAGCATAACTTACTATGTTTTACAATAGCTCATGCCACTGAATATTTTTGGCCGGATTTGTGGTCTCCTCTAGTGGCTATAGTAAAATCTCGGGTATGCTATATGTTCAGCTGGGTGAGCCGATTCCTAACAAGAAAACAACACTCAGGATACGCAATAGTTTACAATTTAATTTAGTTTAATGTTTAACCCAAAGTTATTGCGAAGGAAACGGTAAAATATAATAATACAGCAACAAAGCTAAATTGCATTCACGTATTATTATTAGTATTTTTAGGGTAGCGCTGTGCTGCAGCCCCATTAGGCTAATCAGATCCGCCTGCCTGTTCTCGAAACGACTGTGCATGCGCGAACTATAAGATACATGAGGCAAAGTGAGACACTAAAAGGATTATAAATGGGGCACTGTGAGACTACACAATTAGGAGTAATTCTTTCTTGTATCTCACAAATAATCAGAGTGTACAGAAAATGTACACTCCGCTATGCATATTAACTGTGTACCGTAAAAGACCAAATAGTAAGCCAGCTTCAAATAGTACGCCCCTTATGGGCTTCAGCATTATGTCCATACCAAAGCTTCCTGGTCTACTATTTGGTCTTTTACGGTATGTGTACACACATAGTAAAAATTATCCATTTTTATATCTATACACATATCCATGTATCAATCATACCCGCTTTTCTTCCAGTTCAGTTGCTGTAGCCCTCTCTTCAATGTCAATCCTTTAAACTTTAAACTTAATGGTAGGTGTTGAATTAACTACAAGAGAGCTCCGATAATGTTTCTTTCTTCGACCGTTCTCTTCACATAGTGTACCAGGAGATACTTATGTATAACTTACAATTTACCTAACTTGCCCAGTGCTTTCATTCGCTTTCTTTTTCCTCCCTTTACTCTTTCCCCCTTTGTCAAGTGTCTCGTAGCTGCTAAAGGCTGAACACTTTTTTAAATTTAATATCATTTTTCTTAAAATTTCTATCAATTCTCGCCCAAAATCAAATGTAATATTTTTCTCTGTATGCAAAAAAAAATCATGTCGAAAACGTTTCGGTTTTTATTTTTGATTTATTTATTCAATAAACTTTTCTTGATGTCATCAGCATGTTATTTGTTCATTTATTCTTTGATTTATTTATTTAGGTGATTGATCATTCATTTTACAGAGTAAATTGTTCTTCCGTGATGGTCACCATAACGTATTAAAATTACTCTAGACGTTAACACAAACAAACTAAATAAATCGTAAAATGTAGCAAAGCATAGTAATCAATTTACATGTCCATTGAAAACAAATTTGGACCAAGCAAAAGAGAAAACAATGCAACAAATCAAAGTTACTTATCTTTACGATTCTGAAGAAAAAAAACCACAGCATTTAAACTTATCAAAACCCATATTACGATTTCTAACTGATTCACTACTCTTGTTAATGTAATTGAGAATAGTTTTACATAACATTTTAGACTTTAGATTTTAGACTAATGTACTTAAACGTTCCTGACGTTTCACAACATGACAATATAACATTTGATTTTAGATAGGTATCGAGGCTCTCGTTCTAAAAATGAAAAACTGGAACTGACTCGCTTTTAGACCGAGACCCTTGATTTAGATTAGTTAATAAGTACTCTGATTTTACTTCTTTACTCTTCTGACCTTATAGTTTTATTTTTACATTAAATTAGCATGTGTACGATGTTGGGTTTCAAATTTCAATGAACTTTTCTATAGATTCTAAATTCTAAATGTATACTTTTCTTGAGTTTAGCTGAAATGAGAATTTCTTCCCGTAAAAGCAGTTTACATGTGGAGAAAGTTTTTCTGGTTTTAGAAAAATACTGTACTTACCAGTGGCTAATACACTTTATACATGTACACATAGGTAATCTGAATTTCCCAATAACTAGCAGAATATATCACGATCCACATGTAGAAATACGTATTGAATAAGTGAGAGGTATGCATACTTATGTACATAACGTAATATCATGTTTCGTGTTTATTCATACACGGTGGTGCCGAGTAGCTATTTAAGAACGTAACTTTCAAAGTACTTGCACATGGGTTTTTACATTCCATAGTTCCTTAAATAAGTTGAACAGTATTGACAATGAAAAATGGACAAGGCGACGTTCGTTTCTTTTTAAGTGTCTGTTTCTATAATGGCAATTTTTCTCAGGTAAATCTGGTTCTCGTTCTTCCGTCATCAATTAGCAAAATTCCTTTAGTACGTACATTATTTTAAATGTTTGCATGGGGCAACTTTACTGGTTTGTAACTAGAGGATTTCTTTGAATAAAAATACTACAACTTTATGAATACTCAACCAAGTTTTCTGTATTCCTGTACCAATTGAAATTATCCGGATTGATGTCTCAGGCTCAGGATAAAGGCAGTCACATTTAGTTTTAAAATTACACTTTACACTTTCAAGTTCACAGGTTTATTGAAAATCTGGGGCTTTGACTAGAGGAAAGACAACATGAGCAATAACAATAACCGTAACAGACAAGGGAACAAATTACATGAGTTTTTACACTTACATTGAAATGTACGATTTTACAAATATTTTTACCACTTACATGGGGAAATCATGTTTATCACTATAGGCAAAACAATTCTAACCATAAATCATAAATATCATAAATAATACCAAAGTCTTTTGTATGAACAATTAAAGTACATCTACCAAAAACTAGAAATTATATACTCTATAGAGTATACTTTCTCCTCTACTTTCTACTTTCACCTTGATTAAAGCATAACCTACACCATATACTATAACATATTGTTGTACACCTTTTCAGCAGTGTTTTTTTTATCTTTTGGAATTAATAATCATTACTGGGTACTGGATAATGGACACAGTATGAGTACATTTAATATTATTAATATCATAAAAACTTGTAACTGTTTCATGAAAATACTTGAGAGTTTTGTTTCAAGAAATAATAAGGCGTAAAACATAATACAGTGATAACAATAATAACATTGTACATGATACATGACACAGTAAAATACAGTACTGCACGATGGACGACATACGACTAAATAATATATTAAATATTAAAACTACAACATTTTGTATATAATGAAAGATGACAAAAGTCAGAAAATTGAACACAATGATTTGAAATTCGTTTTTCTTATGATAATCATTACTGGATATTCAAAATTCATAACTAGATACTAAATAAGTACAAGGTCAAACTAGATAATTATATGGCCACGGATACTCTGTGCTAAATACATATTTATAGCAAGTGTAACTTTATATACATATCCTTACATAATAATATCATCCTGCAATACAATCATACCTGCAAGCAAGATACACACATCACACATGTTTCTATTATTTAAATACAATCAATAATCATCAATCTTTTCTACTAAAGTGTGTAGCATTTTGTAATATTTATATTATTATTTATATTCTATACTCGACAATGTATTCATAATATATATATCTTCAAGTCTCGAGTTTAACTTTTAACTAGACTAATAATTGTAAATGAAAAGGAATAATGAATTGACTGACCATGATTTAAACCTCTGAGTTATTCAATATTGCTAACCTCAGCCTCAACATCATAATATAATCATCCTTTTACATTTCACTTTGCTTTAGTTTTGTTTGGGTACATAATATTTTTTGTCACTTCTTGTGACAACGAGGTCAATGGTGTGCGAAAAACAGGAGCATTTACTTCACTGACATCTGCAATCGTTTGCGATCACACTTTTCTAGATTCTAGAAATAAATATATATATAAAAATGACTAAATAACAATAATAATTACTATCGGTTGAAATGTATGGAACGAGAAACATGACGATTGATGGATGGATTAAAAGACGTAATTGCCCCTATTTTTACGACCACCATTAACAGTTGACAGTACTTATTCAGTATGCAATATTCAAGATGTATACGAAAAACATTCGGAATAAACAATAATACAGATAATATGCATCATATACTTATGATTTGTTTTATGGCGTACAATATAATATATCTTGTTCACGTTCATCTATTATCTATTTATAATTTTTATCTAAGTTTAAAGTTTCGTTATTTGTTGAGATGCGCTGATAACACGATTAATCCAAAAGTCCCAATAAAATACCATGCTACGGGAAAAAATAATAATCACAATAATAATAATGAATTTTATGAGCAATAATTATAATATATGTAATTTTTTATTATCATTGTCATTATTCAAACTCACCTGCAGGCAATGACCGAAGTAGTAAATATCGCTTATCTATAAAACAGCAAATGCAAAAGACAGAAAAGAAAAATGTACAACTTGCAGTCAAAATTTTTCATATTCCTTTATTCAAAATTTCAATTATTGGATGTTAAAAGGATTTATTTTATTTTGTATTTAATCGGTCATTGCAATATGGTAGAAAAAAAATGTTACAAAGACATGGTTTAACGCAAAAAAAGAATGGGGAGGAAAAGCCGAAATGAACAAAATGTCAGGATTTTACATTTTACATAATAGGTACAAATTAGTACAATGCATTCATTGGTTATCTAATGGCCATATTAATTTACATTGGATGGTTGGACGCAAATCAAAAATGCATAGGTCAAAGGTCAACACAAGTAAGACTGTTACAGTCCGGCGACAAAACGTAAACAAAGATAAATAATAATCAAAATATTCCATCTATTTGATAAATAACTTTTTATTATTTGTATGCATATTGTACATATCATTTGAGTATTTAATTATGTATGATATGATTCAAGCGGTGAAAGTGTACTGAAAACACAGACACGATATACGTTGTTTTGTTCTCTTAACATCTTGAGTTTCAAATACCTTTAGTATTTTTTATATATTATGAAAATGGTGCCCAAATGTGTATTTTTTGGATTTTGTATGCAAAAGCAATTTCAGTTTTGATGCTATTTTCATGCTGTTCGATTCACTCATTCACTCACACATTCAGTACGAATTAGCAGTGCCGTTTTATGATTTTGTGCAGTTATTTACTGATGCATGTTTGATGTTTGTTTCAAAGATGGACGCATGGTGCTGTTCGGATTATGTATCGCTGTCGGATTGTTTCATTTTAGTTGTACATTTTTCAAACAATGTTTTTAATTTTAAACATCCATGTTCCACAAACAATAATAATTCTAAAATAACTATTGGTTTTCAAACTTCAAACTCCTATAAAATTCTTTACCCTTTCTTTCAAAAATACAAGAATTCTCATTGCTTCCACTCTGTTTTACTTTTTATATCGTATTTCGTATACATAAGAAATCGTGTAATACTCAAATGTAACTGCGTGTATTTTAGTAGTTAGAAAGTAGAAATATATTATTATGTTCTAATCCTAAGATTCGTAAATTGAAAGTACAAGTAAAACAAAAAAAAGTACGATAACAAACCCAAAAAGGGAAGAAAAAAATAACAATAAACTATAGCGAATACAAAGCAAAATAAAATAAAATTAAGTTTTTGTAATTTGTAGCGTAGGTGAAAGGTGTGTGAACTATAAATTGTCTGTTCCACATTGGACTTTGGACAAATAGTTTTAATGAGAAATTCCATTGCCGTTTACGATTCCATTTCCATTTCCGTTGGTTGTTCCTGCAGGATGGCTCAGTTTAGATTTAGGAGTTTCGGATTTCAAAGTTCCGTTCTGCGGTACTGAAAAATTTAGGTTTTCTACTGTAAATATCATAGTTACTCATGATTTTGGTTTTGGGAAAGCGAGTAAACTGTACAAAATGTGCATTTAGCATAAATAAAAATATAAGTGTTCAATAAATACACTAAAAATATATGCAAATTAATTTGATAAATTATAAATTATCCATGTTTCTTAGTTCAGCACATGTTTTCTTTGTCTAATAAAACCTTTGTACTTTGTACACTCGTTTTATACTGTACCATTTTTCATGTACACTTGTACTTGTACTTGCATGAGCACCAGTGGTTAGTATTTTTATCATAAAGATATACATCATAATATGTACATTGAATAAGATCCATGTCCTTTTTTATTTGGTTAATGGCAGTATTTAGAGTTAACGAGGATTAAATTGTAAGTAAAATCATATAAAATATCATGAGCTATGTATCAAATTTAAAATGTAATATGCATGAACAAATCATATAGACATAAAAATAATGCATCGCGATGACGGGTAACTGAAAACAGGGAAGTCTACAGGTACTTACATACATGCGCGATTTCCATGGCACAAACAAAAAACAAAACCAACTGTCCACAAAACAACAAAGAAAAGGGACAAGAGGAAACAGTGACTAAAAAATTTTGGATTTCTGGTTTCTGGTTTCTAAGATATAGGTAAATTATGATGTGTTAAATAGGAACTGCGTATATGTACAAAAGCATGTTATTATTTACTACTTTGTGCTACCAAAACAATAATTATTCAAAAAACCGCATTCCCCAGAATCCAAAATTCTGTGGTTTAAAAACAGTAAATAGTATATAAAGTCAGGGAAAAAATCAGTCTATAAGGAAAAATGAGGAGCAGAAAAGTACAAGATTTGTTTGAAAACTATGAAAACTACAAAGAACTTTTCAACGGAAGGACAAGAGAAGAAGAAGATTTTGTTTTAGTATAACTATGAGTACCTGTAGACTTTTTTTGTTCTGGGTTTATTTCCCAACCGTGACTTCTTTTAATAGCCTCTTTCCAGCGGTAGTATCGGTCGTCCCGTTCTAAAAAAATAAGCATATTCACAACGATCAAACAATTTTACATGAAAATTAACAAGTACTAAAATAAATAGAACTTTTGATTTTCTAGTTTTAACAGAAATGCTGTTCTATGTTCGATGTGATCAAACCAATACTGAGCAAAATAACACTTTTCTGAATATAAATATAAAATAGAGAAAACAAAAAAGTTCTATGAAAAAGCAATAAATGTAAATCCAAAATTGATTATTTTATGAAAGTACAGACGATATTATTTCTCATTACCGGAACGTTTCCGGAAGAAATCTTTGATAAAAAATTTGAAAAACATGTACATACACAATACACATAAAGGTTTGATGAGCAAATACACATTTCTGGTGAAAATACATGTAATTACATTCAGTATATTAAATTGTACCTGATTGTTCTATTGAAGGTTCAAATCGATCACAAATGATATTTGTCGAGTCTAGAAAAATATGAATAAAATGTAGTTAAATTATGCTGAATATTATTATTATTATAAAAGCTTCAACTTTTACTTTTATTTTTTCATAAATGATGAGAATATAAATGTTTTAGATACTCACCGTCATTAAAAATATCCCAGACTTCAATTCCTTCAGCGTGGCCCGCGGCCATAGCAGCACCAAGTGCGGTCGTCTCTAAAGTTTACAAAAATAATTAATACACAAAAATGAATTGATAATTGATAATGAGAACGAGTGGAGAATAAACTTTTATATATAAAATGAAATAAATTCATATTTAAACGGAAGAATGACATATACATTATACATTACATATGACTGACATACCAGACATACTGGGTCGTACACAGGCTATTCCTAGAATATCTGCCTGGAGTTGCATCAAACCATCATTAGCAGTCATACCACCTACATGTATCACATAAACAACGAACATTTTGTATTATTAGTTTAGTACTTGTGTGCATATGTCAAAAACCCGAAATAAATTCAATAAAGGGGTCAAATTTGTGACCAGCACAATTACCCCCAAAGCGCATTTCCCCCGGTTAACCCTAAATTAGATAATATTTACGATAAGTTAGACGTTGTTTAAAAAAAATTACCATCCACTTGTAAACTACTTAGCGGAACGCCACCCTCTTGATTCATCGCCTCTAGCACGTCTTTTACTTGAAATGAAACTAGTAGAAAACAAGTAATCAGAGAGAACAAAATATTAAGTACACAAGTTTACATCATTCATTACTTTTTTATCCAAAAATTCTAGATTCTAGGAAATAAGTTAATTTAATTTTGGTAGTATTTTGTAGTATTACCAGCTTCATAAGTGGCACGGGCAATATGAGCTTTATTCGAGTGCTCAGTTAATCCACAGATCACTCTAAAATACACAGCACAAGAAATTATGATGATTATCAAGTTAGTGTAAAAAGTAATAATAAAAAGAGAAAGTAGTGGTGAAAGTTTAATTCTTTAATGATTGGTTTAGGCTCAAATTCAATGTATAATGTATATGTCTTTATTATACCCTCGGGCATCAGGTCTCCAGTAGGGTGCGAGTAACCCAGAGAAAGCCGGCACAAAGTAAACACCAGCGGAATCATTGACAGAGGCTGCCATTCGATCAATATCTTCATAACAAGATGCTAGACCTACAAATTTACAAACAATATTACACCATTTTACATGTATATTTTAAGAAATAGAGTTGAATTTTTTCTATACTGAAGATTAAAAAACTTTTTGTTTGCTTTACATTTTACATTCTAAAAATCAATTTACCTAAATTATCTCGTAACCATCGAATGGCGGCCCCAGCAACACCGACTGAACCTTCGAGGGCATAAACTGCAGGTGCATTTGGACCCATTTTGTAACCAACGGTTGTAAGTAAACCATGTTTTGAATGTACAATCTACAGAAAAAAAATACATCAAATTCACTGCACGAACATGTTTTCAATCCTTTGCAAAAAGAGTTGATAATGAGAAAAGACAATAGTTATTGGAAATCGGAACCACAAATTATATACTACGATAAATTATTCATAAACATGAGCATGAAAAATGTGGGTGTTATAATAACCTTGAGGCCAGTATTAAATAAAAGAAAACATCCAGTTCCATAAGTACATTTGGCTTGTCCAGGTTTGAAACACATTTGTCCCACAAGTGCTGCCTGTTGATCACCCAGACACTGAAAGCAGTCAATAAATCATATTAGTTTTCTTTTTCTTTTTGTTCATTGATAAAAGCCATAGGATATAAATTTTGGTGCAAGCAAGGGATAAAAATATCTTACTCCTGAAATTGGAGTGCCTGCGAGAACGGTTCTGCTTAATCTTCCATATATTTCTGAGGAACTTTTGATGGATGGCAGTAAAGACATGGGGATTTTAAAGTAGCTGAAAAATACACAGAAAAATCATTCATTAAAATTATAATCAATTTTTATTTTCATTTTGGCAAATAAGGTAAAAATTATTTTCAAATGATAAAACTGAAATATGCAGCAATTACTCGCATAAATACGGATCCCATTGGAGATTGGAAATATTCATCAACATTGTTCTTGAGGCATTGGTTACATCTGTTATGTGAATACCGCCTCCCGAACCACCAGTTAAATTCTACAAACAAATTAAAATTAAATCATCATTACTTTTTCTCTTGTGTATTTGACATTCAACTAGTAGAAAATCAGAAGTCAGGATGATTCATCAATTATCAAGCGGACAGAAGATGAGTTTCCACTTTCTACCGTCCATCGTCCACAAAATAAAGATTTGACGTGTGATTTACAATTTACACACCCATAATAACCAGGAATCAACAGTTCCAATGAGACATCGATTTTCTTCCACTGCACTTTTGACTGCAGCCACATTTTGTAAAAGCCATTTAATTTTAAGAGCACTAAAATAGCTACTAATTGGAAGTCCACAGAGTTGCTGAATTCTTTCTACTTGAACTTTTAAATGGGGAATTGACAACATTTCATCCACTTCACTACCCGTCCGCGCATCCAGCCAAACTATCAGTAAAAAAATTAAAAAAAAACGTACCAAAAAATTAAACAGAGATTTGCATACATAAACGTTTTTTGTATTAAATTGTATAAGTATTTTAAATTTTAAATTTTACTCAGCACTCAACACTCAACAGCAATTCAACTGTGAATAAAAATCATGTCAAGAGCTGTCAATTCAAAATTCTCATGTATATCGTATAAATCACAAAAAAATCAATACAAAATGATTCATTGGAAAAAGTATTGATATTTTGATATTGCATTAGAAATTGGCCATTGACAATTGACAATTATTGTCAGTCAACTGCGTACTTGATACTTGACAACTTGAGCGTTGAGCGTTGAGTATGAGTCTGATTTTTTTTAAATGCGTAAGTACTAAGTACAGCATTAAAAAGGCGAGGCAGAAAAGTGTGTAGTCATCAAAAACTCAAAAGTTGTTTCAAATCGTATCATTTTCAACTGTATTCTATGCATAGTACATACCGATGGCATTGTAAAGAGGTTGACCAGTGTGTTTGTCCCACGCAATGATGGTTTCTCTCTGAAAAAATACAGAATATTATTACAGGCTTACTTTGTTCCATAAAGCTTTTATTTTGTACAATGTACGAGTGTACAAGTGTTTCATCAATCAATATACACTACACTACGTTACATGATACATTTTGTACATGTTTGATAATAAGTAATGAGCATGAAATTTGCAGACCGTAGACCAGCAACCACCAAAGTGTATTCATGCAAATAACAGGGTACATGGTATAAATAATAATAATAATGATAACAATGAAAGCGTACCTGGTTTGTAATACCAATGGCTTTGATATCATTTGGATCCAGTCCCAATCTCTTCATATTTTCTACGGCCTTGTCGACGCATGTGAGTGTTGAATTGAGCAGTACCATCGGATCTTGTTCCACCCATCCTTCATGAGGACAAACGCGTGGAACTTCTATTTGATGGTATGTCAACAGTTCTGCATTATTCGCCGCAAAAACCTAAGGACAAGTAACAAGTAACAAGTGACAAGTGAAAAGCATGATGAAAGTTTGTAGACACTAGATATATCTAGTATCTAGTATACTAGATAAAGTAAATAAAAATCAATTTTCCACCGTCTGCCTCTCTTGACAAAATAATACATTTCCATTTTCCATCCTTTCTTCCTCAACTACTCCTCTGCAAAATTCTCTGAACAAACAAGAAAAGCTTAGGGAAAGTGAGTTGAATCGAGAGGATCATAAACTATACAAATGTCTCTTGTCTATGCACTATGCACAATTCACACAGAGATGAGTACAAAGTACAAAATACAAAGTACACAATAGACAATAGACACGCAATTGCTCTTCACTGTCATCTTGTCGTCTCACTCTGGTTACAACGGTAGTTACAAGTTACTATAGCTTCAACTCATGTTCCATCCTCCATCCTCCGTCAAAGCATCAACTTGTGAAAATATGAGCTGTTTGCGTGTCATGATTCTCTTGTTTCCATGCTCTTTGCTCTTTGCTATGAAAATGGAGTGGAAAGATTTAGCATTTATGCTTTTATACTTTTTCCTCAGAATGTCACCACGCTTACTATTAGCATCCACTACTCTAAATTCCAGATTCTACATTCTAGATTCTGGGAGAAGTGCAGATGAAAAGGTTCTCCATTTCCCACTTCCAACTTTCCATTCAGCGTCAAGTGTGAAATGTGAAATGTGAACTCTGGACTCTGGAATTTGAACTGAGATTGTTCATTGTTCATTGTTCAAACAATGTGGTGAACAAATTTAATTCTTTCCACTTTCTCCTTCATTTTTAAACTCACATGTTTCATGTTCTCCATTCTGCAGATTCTAAAGATAGTTTTTGAAAATCAAACATTGGTGTTGAATTGTAAAAGCAAGAGTGAATAAACAAATAAACGAATAAATGAATTTAAATTCTTCCCTTTACTTTCGCCAAACTTTTGTTTGTGTATACTTGTTTATGGATCACAAATTGTCAATGTGTTTTCTAAAGGAAAGTTCTCTGTATGCGTTATGTGTTTATGTGTTGGTCTGATATTTTCTGCTTAAAATTACCTAGAGAAAATACAGAGGACAGAATGGAAAAGTTTTACACCGTAGTATTTTTCTATTTTTTACAGGTTTCTTCAATATTCAGTCTTCAAATATCAATATTCAATATCAAATATCAAATACGCCCACAGTTTAATTGGCTCAATTTTAGAAAGTCTATTGATATCTGCTGATACACGTATTTTACAAAAACATAAATAAATTGCTCGTGCATATTTTATTTCATTCCATTTTATATTTTACGCAGCCTTGAAAATTTTGGCTTAGTTTGGTTTCTTTTAATTTGCTTTTGTGTAGGTTTCTTGGGAATAAACCTAAAGAAGAAAGGAGAAGCTCGAAAGGGAAAATAAAATGTTATTTGATGATATCAAAAAGGACAGAGAACAAAGGACAGACGTGTCTCAATTAATTTTTTCTGGTAGACTGGAGCATTGGTAGACTGGAGCATGGTGGCCGTTTCCTTGGTCGTGAAAGAAACAGGACGAATTTGTTCAATGTACCTTTCAACCTATCTACAATCTACATGCACAACGACAACCGAATACCGGCTACCGAGAACCGAGTAACCAGTGAAAAGGGCAGTGAAAGTAAACATGAGCTGATAGTTGATACAAATACAAACACAAAACACAAAGTAGCGTCACGGGATGACATCACCACACACACACATTTCCTCTAAAATCTTAGCTGTAAGCGCAAATACATTATGATGTGGAGAGTTTTTCAGAGAAAAGCGTACAAAATTGCTTCAAACTTCAAACTGATCCATATCCTTTGGAATTTGGAGCATACACAAGGCTAATGAAATTCCGATGTAATACTCAGAGCTCTGGGCTCTGGGCTCTGAGCAATAGACTTTTTACACATAGAAAAATATTAGTTTATCCAGTTTCATAGTTTTCATTCTTCTAAGTGCTTCTGAATGAACAAACAAAAACTGACAAAATCCTGTGCTCAATACTAAATACTTGAGGCTTCTCTCCTAACATGTCACACGTCTAATCTCCAGTTCGACACCATTCCATTCCCTTCACAATTCTTTGACATATTTATATACAATTCTTTGACATATTTATATACAATCAAAACCAAGGAATTGTTATTCCATTTATACCACTACAATTTGTGACATTTTTTCATAAAAAAGGAACAAAACCAGCCTAAATTAAATGAATCAAATTTCCCTTTCCATTTGTGACACAATTTCACCACGAGTAAAATTGTATCACTAAAATTATGTACCTACTTGTTCAGTCTTAAATTTTCATGGTTGTTTACGCCACGCGTAACACTTTTTGATAATTTAATGACGTAAAAAGTAACAAGTTGATTGGTTCCGAGTTTCCAGTTCCGAGTTTTGAATAATTAAAAGTAGGAATGAAAATTTTGGACAATTTGTCAAATGATTATTTACATTTTACATGCTTTTCTTTGAGCTTTGAATAATGAATAAATAATAATAATAATAATGGATGAATGATGATGATGATACATAATCTGGCATCTCATATTGTACGTGTGTCTTTAGATAGGTAAGTGGTAAAAGTATGGTATTGTGTGTTTGGATGATTTATATTCCCATGTACATGTAATTGGTGGATAGTGGATCCGTATTGTATAAATTGATGTATGAATGGAGTTTGGAGTTTGGACTTTGATGTAATTGATGTAATCATATTTCATATAGTTGTCTGTGTTAACACTGGACTATGTGTTCATTATTCATGCACAATGACAATGTACAATGTAAAACATGCAACAGAGAGTGTGGTTACGATTTAGGATATGACCAGACATCGGACAGGACATTTTGTCCAAAATATCGTATCATCCACAATACACCATACACAGGTTTGTCATAAAGTTTGCAAAAGCGGTCAATAATGACGCGCATCATTCACTGTTCACGTGTGACGTTTATTGACCTGAGAAGTACGTACGTCTGCCTTTGTATTGAATATTATTTGAGGATGAGTAAACACCTTTTCAACTTGATATTTGATATTTTATTGTACATTGTACACATAAAGATTCCATACTTTTAATGGCGGATTTGAAGAGTACAGAGTACAGAGCATGGACAAATATCTATTACGACCATGTATTTGTGCAAATCTACTATCGTGCAAAGAATTTGTCTTTGTGAATAATTAAACAAGCGATTTCTCTAGAATCCAGAACCCAGAATCTAGAAACTAGAATCTAGAATCCAGAATCGCACCTGTCCAAAACTGATAATGATGAGAATTCAACATGTTTGAACTGGAACTTTGGGCGTATGGAATTGGAAACTTTCCTCGTTTTCCCTCGCTCCTTTCTCCTGCTCACCTTCTCTCTTTCTAGACACATTGTACATTTATATATGGATTTGTGTGGTGTCTCCGTCTCATGCTTGATGCTCCGTATAGAAAATGATTTGTTTCTGGTTTTATCCAGTTTTCATATTAGGGCTCACGAACAGAGTAAAATTCTATACTATTTTTGGCGATAATGACGTTGAATTTTGAATGACAAAATATTGAATGTTGAGTGTGAATGACGCAGAAAATTAAAATGAACGAATGTTACAGATTTTTTCTTTCTATTTTCTACGAATATCATAATATTTTAGTCAACGACTCGACACTCGACGCTCAATGCTCGTCTCATTTCTCACATTTTTATAAATACAAATTTTAAGCTTGTTTTCCTTTTTGTCTCCGCTGTTTCGCAATCCAGTCTTGAAAATGGTAAATCATAATTTTGATCATAACCACAATTTTATCATATCAGTGGTCTGCACTGCTGTTCTCATAACTTTGACTTAAGATTTGACTTAATCATCTCAGCAAGATAAAATTATGCTGGAGGGTGCTATTTTTTATCAACTTTATAAAGTACAGAGAACCTTGTATGTAATTGGTACTTGGCAACCTTGAAAATACTAGGATAAAATTGTGCATACAAGCAGAAAAATCATAAAAATTTGGATTCTAAATTCTAAGTTGCTGTTGTGTGTAAATGAAACTCGGTCTGCAGACTGCGGACCAGCATGACCATCATAAGACGCTAGCCAAAGCCAATTGCTTCGTCGTGAGTTGAATTCAAATATTCGAATATGGCATTGAGCAAACATGGAAAAATACAAACTGTTGGGAGCTGGAAGTACGAGTACAAGTGATGATTAGGATGCAAATGCTGGTTTTAGTGAAAAGTCGATAATTTTTCTTTTCCTTTATATGACTTTGTATGAATGTTGGCGGGTGGCCTGAGAATTGTGAGCTGACTGTCTTGTGAGCACATCGACTGACATTTTAGTAAAATGTAAATGTCAGTCATTTCTACGTCTATCTACTATCAACTATCTACGTATCTAAATACTACAAACCACGACAGAGGGGCAAAGTCTACTTTTGTGCACTGTGTAACACCCAACACACAGGAGATACACATCGCTATCTCGTATTATGATCATTATTAAGTAGTAAGTTGGTATTTATATAGTATTGAGTATTGAGTAGGGAGTATGGAGTTTGAGCTGTGGGACACTGTCGCTGACAGTTTATTATTAGTTATTATTATTATTATTACTAGTTCTATTACTTACATATAATTCAACATTCACTATTCAACCATTCAACTTTATATTTACAGCCATAGACTTGATAATGATTATGGCCGAGCACAGCACAGCAAAGTTCAGAAAAGGGTTCCAGAGTTAGTACAGAAAAGGCAAATCAACTTACAAGAGAGCGTAAAAATATCTTTTTTGTCATACTTAAAACAGAATATATCATATCCATATATTATAAATTATAAATTATAATCTATATCCACACAAATGTTATATTTACAAACTCGTACTTAAAATGTTCTGTAAAAGTCTAGTATAGAAAAGTTTCATACTCAAAAATTAAAAATAAGACCTATGTCTCTCCAACTTATCATTCTGGACATCATTTTATGGGTTAAAAAACCTCTCGTATTACTCTCAGCTTAAATCAGTAACTCGTATAAATATGTACACAATTCATTCTGCTTAATTTTATGAATTATGAATTACCAAGTGCTTATTACATACAGAATACAAAATACAAATGTGTCATGAAAATTCAGAGAAAAACTACACTCAATATTATAATATAATATTGAAATTTGTAATCGATCAAAATTCAGCCGTATTTTAATCAAATTTGACGTTCGGTTGTTTTAGAATTTTCAAACGCCGTCGAAGTTGAACAGAATTTTCATGAAAATTGACGTTCAATTTTCTAGAAAATTCAAACGGCGTCGATGTTGAGTAGATTTGTAATAAAACGCGGCATTTTTTTATAGATATACCACAAAATTAGTCAAGGGAGAGATAAAATGAAACTCTTGTAGCTTGTAGCAATAGTTGCTAAGATTAGAAATACTAGAAACTACAAATATTTTAAATGAATGAGAGTTTTTGTCAACATAAACTTTCGTATCAATTCTATCTTTCCATTTTCAATTTTCAATACATTTCTCCTATCTAATGTGTAGAGTGTAGAATGCTCAAGATGGAAGGAAAAGCAGATGTGAAGCAAGAAGCAACTGTGTGTGTATAATTATTAATTATGCATAGTTGCATCACGTTCATAGTTGTACACAATTGAAATTGAAATTGAAGGAATCTGAAATGTAATTACGATTTCATATTCCTCTTTGGAATTTCCGGTGCTTACAAATTACAAGTACAAATCTCTTTCAGCTACGGTTCGAGTTTACGATAATGAAAAGTTAAAGGCAACATGATGTTGTTTTGATTACGAAGGAAGATTCCATGTAAATCTAAAATGTAGAAATATTTAATACTGTTTATACTGTACTCGCGTAATTTGTATGGAAAATTTGATGAGACGGTTAAAACATAAAATAAATTAAAGTTTAGTTTATGCTGCCGTCAACTTAAGAAGAATTGACAGACAACAAAAACGTAGGAAAATCAAACAAACTTTTGCTTTCCTTTTGAAGTCTTGAATTTATTATGCTTTCTACAGGAAATCCAAAATCAAAAGCACACCGATTTTCCTCATTACGTATTAATGTATGTAGAATCTATGCTGCATTTTGCCCATGGATGTGTATGATCTATAATCTATGATCTACATACTAAAATTTGAATATGCATTACTCGTTCTCTTTTTTCTTTCCTTCAACGCATCTCATCTTCGTCAAAATCTCCATGACTACATCCAAGCTTTTAAAGTTCGTTAAAAGTTCTATCCGTATTCGTGCATGGTACAAGTACCAAAAGTACAAGATTCAAGATTCATTCAACTTTTTGAACCAAAAATATTATTTGATGTTTTTTGTGCACTGTGCAACTACAATTCACAAACGTTTATACTTGGGAGTGTATAAACTGCTCAAGTGTAAGTGTCCAGTGTCCAGTTTATATGGGATCATTCGCATTACGTCAACGGATAGATAAGGCTGTTTATTGTGTTTATGTACTTTTAGTGTAAATCTTGTCAAAAATTAAATGAAAATCAAGGCGTTATTTAGATTACACCTATAAACGCATTCGCTTCCTTTACAACTCACAAAATGGGTTTATCTTTAGATTAAATTTAAGCATCCGTCATAAACACCAAATACTCTGTCATAGTTAACTTGTAATGTTTTGACATATTACATGATAATTGATAACTCTAAACTCTGTGCACAATTCACAAGTTCTAACGAATTGACTACTGACCACAACGTATAAAACTGAGTCATCCAATTGCTTATTTGGAAACGCTAATGAACAAGGAGAATAATCGTTGTATTGTACGTTGTACGTAGAATTTTTACTTTTGAGAAACTATTTACGTTTGACATTCGCAAGTTGGTGATAAAGCTATTGAATTCTCCGGTGTGTATAGTGTGTACCTTACTAAAAAAACAGTAGTAACATGCAACTGTCAAATTTGTTACTTGTTAGAAATTAAAAAGGCAAGGAAAAATACTTGTGAGTATTAAAATATTTTGCACTCGCACCAAATATCGTATTACGTAGTTTGTAGTTAATGTCGGATGTCGTATGAAGGGTAATGACCAATTACCACCTTTTATAGGGAAAATCAAGTTAAAATTCCTTGCTTACCTATCTACATAATATTTGATATTCAAATAACAAATAACATATCTACTGTACACATGTACTTCTATTCAATAAACACGGTGTAGCAAATATATACATGTGCACTATACATTCTTGCTATACAATTTACCATTTACAATATTATGTAAATATTTCAATAGGGACCTCTAATATATATTCATAATCGGTATTTAAACTCATATCTCATGTCTATAGAATAGACTATAGAAAAATATTTATATTTATTGTTTACTATTTGTTCATGTTTCCTTGTTTATTTACAATCATGTTTCTGTTCGTATTTTATCTGTCGCCTCCTTTTCTGAGGAACTATGAACTATAGATTTATCATCTATAGATATGTAACTCTTCATATTTCAGATCGATAGCGATAATGCATCGTGGATAGTGTGTATACAATAGTTCATAAAATTTTAATCAGTGTACAGAATAAAGGCACACAGCAAACGAAGTGCCCGTATAATGGCAATAACTATCTAATAACCAGTACTAGAAATAGATACTTCAAACAAATAAGAAATAAATACACCGGGATCAACATTCAACTCATTTACAGAGGGGAATTATGAAATCGGAAACCAAACAGTTTTCTGTATTCTGCATACTTGGCAGGGTTAAAAACAAACAAGATTTACATAAACTAGAACCAAATCCACGTATCTCTAAGCAATTGTTGTGTAATTCGCAAGAATTTTAAATATCTATGATTGTGCTTTGTATGTGCATTTGGTTTATTGCTTTGCTACTCTGCATGTACATAACACATAACACATAGTTTAGTTCATGTACAAACGTCATCAAATCCTTCACACGAGAAATAACCATACCAAACAATTTTTTTTTGACTACACACTACACAGTTTACGGATTTGTTGGCCCGTCCTAAAATATCAAAACAGCTTTGAATATTTTGAAATCAATCATAAAAAAGTGGGAGGGAATGAAGGAATGTACACTGTAATTGGACTTTGAATTTAAAAGCTTGCGAGATGCCGAATAGAGAATCCTCACAAAATCAGTGAAAGAAAACAACTGGTAAAAATCCTAACCTACATCACGAAAATATTTAAATCGAGTTGAGTTTGACGTTTATCATGTGTAATGTGTCAAAAGTCATTACAGTTTGAAGTTTCGAATAGTTTCTGAACTTCAATTTTTTAGAATAGGTTCTGTAGTTGCTAAGTTTTTTACTTTAAACAGCTTGATTATAAATTGAAACGTATATGGCATGATTGGTTAATTATTGTAATGAATATTGAATATATGATATGCATACTTCTCAGTTGCCAGTTGTCAGGTGACTTCTCAATGACGAATGGCGAGGAAGGAGGAGACAAAGAACAAATACTGTTCTCAACAAAGCCTCTCCTCCAATTCATTCCTTATAACATAATATGTATCACATATCAAGTATCAAGTCATCCTTTATCCACTATCCACTACCTACAAGCTACACACGTATAAAATATAAAGTTTCGAGCAAAAAAATTAATAATCTCTGTGAATAAAAAGGATGATGATGTGGATGATTTTAAAAGAGAAAGATAGAAAAAGTTGAGCAAGTGCAAAACAAACAACTCTGACACTCATCATCATCCCATTACAGAAAACTTTTAAATAAACTACACATGTATAATTTTGTATAGTTTATGTGTAATAATTATGGCATGACGAGATTCGCAAAGCGCAAAAACAGAAATCACTATTCGTTTTACGTATATATATGTTCAATAATCATAATAGTGAGCTAATGGACATGTTCAAGTTGACTTCTCTCTTGCTGTCTCTCATGTCTCGGCCTTTTATCTACAGTGTACAGTGTAATAGTATATACTGTATACGACTATGTAGAAAATGAGCAAGTATGACGAGTAAGCATATGATGAACTAATAAATATACTAATCCTCCTTTTTTACTCATACACTGTACACTATTCATGTATGTAGTTCAACCTTCTTCAGAAGTACCTCATCATCATTAACATTAGTATCTATATCAGCAGCTTTGTGCTGTTGCAAAATAGCGTGTAGATGTAAATAAACTGGCAACTGGTAAAACTCCATACAGTAAAAACTTGTTCGTGTCTACGTAGTATTCACTATTCGCTATTCTATTCACTATATTCGCACAAACCCATTTGCAAAAAAATAAAACTCGAGGAATGCAGCTTGTGATTGGCTGAATAAACTGATTCTTATGGGTGTGATCCCGTACCTGCCTTCTCTTAAACCATGTGCCTTTGTGTATGCCTTTCACAATGGATAATATTTAAGTCTTCAATTTTTTATACCAATATTATTTTTTTTTCTTTTGAACAAAGCTCGTTAAAATGATCATCTTAATTGTGATACAAAGTATTATGTAAAATGTACAGTGTACAATACAAAGCACTACTAATATTTTCGATAATAAAGGACAAGAAAGGTAACATTGAGGATTGAGCAGCAAAGAAAAAAAAGAAAAAACTCAGAGTCATTGTGAATAAGGAAAATTTACCTCTTTAAAAAAAGAAACTGAAAACATAGTAAGTTTTTTCTTTTCAAACTCGAAGGTCGAGCAAGGACTCGGGGATAAAAAGAGCAAGTGTAAAAATACAAAAAATGAAATGAAATCAATTTTACTTTGTACCAAAATCCTCTTCTTCCTTCTCTCAAAGCTCAAATCTCAAACTGAACTGTTAAAAGATGAAAGTAAGAAAGAAGAGGAGAATAAAGTAAAATAATGAGATTCATGAGATTTAGATTTCTCAATCCGCATATTGGGAATCCACACATCCACTTAGATGAAATTTGAATGGATTCTTCATGTAGGTAATATTGATCGTTTTCTCGGAGGTATAATCATAATCTGAATTCATGCATATGTAATAACATCTTTCTCGTGTTCAGTGTTCACCTACGATGCTCAATTCACTATTCACTGGTCACACTCTACCCTCGTGATTTTCCAGTCCTCCGAACTCCAAAATCAACGCAATGTATGAAACTATTACCCTTAAATCTATAACGAAAATACTGTGATTCTAACATGTAATATAAAATATAAAAGCTTTGAAGCTTGCTCCTTCGGGTTTTGGGTCATACTGTACGTTGATAGTGTAGTTTTTATTACTTTTTATGACTAAAAAAGTTCACTAAGTACTTTGAGTTCTAAAAACTTCCCAACTGTCAACTGTCAACATCTTTGTTCAAAAATTAAGGGAGACAAATAGTAAAAAGAAGTTTATTGAAATGGTACAGCTTGTAGCTGACAATTTTTATAACTTGTATTCATCGTTAAACGATATGTATATACATTTAAACATCTAAAATCCATATACTAACTATATGAATAAGTATATATTTGTATTAGAAAATATATATTTATACTTTGTATTAGAAAATATATATTTATACTTATAATTAGAATCATAGACCCTGTTGTCTGCCAATGAATGAATAAATAAAATATCTTTGTCTACTTAAACAAGATACATGTCTATAATGTATTGTATGTAAATTGTAGTATGTAGAGTAGGGCAATAATAATAATCCTAATAATGACCCGACTAGTATAACAAGACAATGCATCGAGTTCAAAATCCAACCAACTAAACCAAACCACAAACACAAAACACGGATACGTAATAATACAGCACTAAATAACAGTTAACAGTCAAATGCGCAGAATGCACAGCCTTTGAAAAGGACTGCGGACTGTATAATGTATAATGTATAACGCATAATGTATCATTAACTTTGTGCTTTAGCACTCTAGAAAATTATGACAAAATTTAAGATGATAAATCTGTATATGTATCGTATACGCAACATTATTAACGATTAACTAATCAGAAGAAGGAGAGACAATGATAATTGTTTTCATGAACTCACAATTTAAACTAGGTAAAATTTTCTGTATAATTTACGGTATAATCGGAATAAAACTAAGAAAAAGAGCCTGTTAAATGTAAAATTACCAGAAATCTGGAGCTTGAAGTTCCTTGATCCAAAGAGCCAATCAGTGGTCCGTGTTTCCCATAAGAAGGCATTTTGATGTTTTGTTTCAAATGAAATCAAAGTCCTTTTCTTCTCGTTGTGTTTCAGTTTTGAACTGGATAAAAATAGGAATAAATAAAATAGTGGGAGACTTTTTGGAAAAACGGAGAGGAATGATAATGATGATGATATTTTTCTACTGTCTTTTTAAAAAATACCTAAATATAACGTTTTCTCTTGCAGATTTAACAAGATGAGATTACTGATAAAAAACAGACTGATAACAGCAGATTTAATAGAAGAGCACCTCTCAATATCACTGTATAATAAATAAATAAAAAATATTGACAGGAGAGAATGAGAGATGGTTGGATGGATAGGTAAATTAGTGGAGGAGGAGACGGAGAACTGGAAAGGATTCTTTCTCTTCAACCTCCAATTGACAACTGAAGAACTTTAGAATTTTCCACGTTCAACTTATAATAATGATAATAATTATAATTAAATCTTCTGTTGACTGGGGTAATTTTGATATAGTTATGCCTTCTATCTTATAGTTGTGTAATTTGATGGGTGGTAAATTGTGCACAGCAAACGTGAACGAGAGAGAGAGAGAGATTTTTTGTTCTTTGCCTTCTTCTTACTGCTGTCCAATTGGCTAGAAGAGTAGTGTGTGTTTTGTATTATTTAAAAGTACGATGACGAGGTTTTTTGATACAGTATACAGTGTGTGCGTGTACGAAATCACCTTAATTTTTTTCAAACTATGTATGTATAGTTTTATTCACTATTCATTACGCTATACATGTGTGTGTGTGTTGTTATTCCATTTATTGGTACTATGCTTAATACTTGTCTGTAGTTTGTAGTGTGTATCAACTGTCGTTCAGATCTCTTTCAGCCTCTCGATATTATATTATACACATTTATATAGTATACTTGTATGTCACTGAATAATTGCAATTATAATCATGTAAGTTTGGTTTAAATTTTTAATCAGATGAAAATTCAATTCAATTCGATTCAAAAACTCATGCAGTGAGAATACTGTGTTGACTGTATAAATAAACAATCAACCACAAACACAACAACGAGCTTCAAAACGGTCACTGATAATTAATAGTAATTGACACTGAAAAGAAATGTGTTTTTTTTTTCTTAGTCTGCGGATTCAATATCTACAATTAAAGCCCAAATACTTGAATAATTTTTGTCTTTCAAAAACTTATGATATAATTATCACGTATAGGTGCTAACTATCTCATGACGATGATGGAACTTTTTTAGTTTTGATTATAATAAGAATATAAGAATCACTTCACTATATACACATATATATCTTTGTAGGAATTAAGATCTATTTTGTAATATAATGTACTTACACTTGTAAATTATTTGCATTTAGTTAGTTGTGAACTTAAAAATAGTTACAGACCTTTTTTTGGGGGGGAAACAAAATTGTGTAGGTATTAAAGTAGGTTAGTTATTTCCAGGTTCCAGGACTTTGTCCATACTTTGAAAACTTACAACTTATGACAGGGATAGTAAAAATATAATAATTACTTAACCTGGTGTATTTCCCACATTACACAACAACAATAGGAGGAGGTTATCAGTTTTCAGTGCTGTTGTACTTTGAGCATGTTGTCGTATTTATCATAATTTATGTGTGGTACAGTACTTAATTAACGAGAACTAGAACATGTGAGTGTGTGTGTATTTATGTATTATGTAGATTTTGTGACTGGACTGGTTGAGAACTTTGATGTTACTACTCCTAATATACCTTAGAAAACCTAAAACTTTGAAATCTTAGAAATATTCATAGAACACGCGCCCTTTGACGAGAAAATAAAAAAAGGGTCTTGCTAAAATTATACCCTGGAAAAAACACGCCACACAAAACCACAGAAGATCAAAATATTATCTTTCCTTAAAATAAATAAATAATTGCCCCTTTTTAATCTTTGAAATATGACATAGTGTAGCAAATCATTTACATGTCTTGAATTTTTTATGAAAATTTTTGTTTGTTTAAAACAAATACAAGTAAAAAGTAGAAAGGTTGTAGCATACTGTTTAATGATCATAAATTGCAAGTTTCATTCCATTTTTTGAAAATTTTCATCAACTTTGATTTTGTTGGTAATATTGGCTAGAAAAAAAAGCACTGCTAAGATTAATCAGTGGTTTTATTCTTTTGGCGGGTTGCGTGTGCAAAAAAGGACCATTTTAGCCAACTGATTAAATTACCTTCCTCGCCGTCATCTAGTTGTTCAAAGGCTCACTGTTTTTCTCATGGTTTCAAATTCTGGTTAGAGGTGGAGCATTTTTGTTCAAGAGTCTTGAATCAAGTCAAAACTTTTTCAAATTAAAAAACTTTTGGGATCCGTCATGTTGTTGTGTGCCTTAAAATAATTTTTTAGTAACTTTTAAAACAATAATTAAATCATATACCGTCCCTACATTTTAAGTGCATTAAAATTCTAAATCTTCCATCTTCAAGTAAAATATAAATACATACAGCTAACAACGTTCCTATATTTCTAAAAAAAGTTGAAAAAAGTGAGTGTCTTGTGCATTTCTGTGTGTTTTTTCTAAATGTAGAATGTAGAGTGAAATTAAGTGCATTAAAAAAATGTGTACAATTTTTAAAAACTATTTATTGAAATTTCTGTGATTGTCTCGCTCTTTTTTGATTACTTGATTATAATTAAAAAAATGTAGTTATTTACAGAAAGTTCTACACATCATTATAACTAAATTAAAGTGCCTCTATTTATCTCTATAATATAATAATATGTAAAACCCGTTTTTGTTGGAATTCAATAATATAAACAGGGCAACAGGTGTATTTATTACAGTTTTTTTTGTTGGGATTTTTTAAAAACCCTGTTTTTTAAAAAAAAGTGCAATACACGCGTTGACCTCCGATTTTTTCAGTAAGTCTTCTTTTAAAAAGTGTGATACATCTCATGTTCAATGTTTAATAATAATAATTACATCAGTACAGAATATATCATTATATTATTATTGTTGTTCATTAAGTACCAAAATTTAATTATTGCGACAACTTTGATTGTTTACATATTATTTGTTTGTAGTTTGTACATATATGTAATTCAGATCATGGTCAGTGAAATTCACAAATTGTAATCATAATTTTGAAAAATAACTCTGTTATTTGTTTAAAACAAAACAAAGTACTTTTAACCATTTAACCACACATCATCATCATCAAAAGTAGTGAATCATCAACTTTTGTACACAGATTATACATAGATACGTACTTACTTAAATGTTGACTCCTTTCATTCATTACAAAACTTGGAATATTTAGTATATATTATTATACATTATACTTAAATCAAAATTAAAACTAAAGACAAAATTTACAAAATAGATTATTCAAGTGTAATAGAACTAAATATGAATGATTGATATGTATTTTAAAGAAATATATATGTAAACAAGATTATCCATGTAATATTAGATGGCTATAGAATATAGCTATAGTCTTCCTCTTGAAACATAATCATTACTAATAAGTAATAATTATTATTATTGTTTTGATATCATTCTAAAAATTACGTTGCTAAAAAGGTCAAAGTCTGTAACCATTATTTATTCGCTAATCCACAAACTATCAACTATAAAATATGCATAAAGTACATACTAAATTATTATAAATTATTATGTTTATCAAAAGTATTTGTATCTATCATAATTTTCGATATCTCTGTGTTTTTAACTTTGATCTAATATCTAAAATGCACTACAAAATATATTAGGTATGGGGTACATTTTGTGTTATGTACAGACAAAATATTGATATAGTGTGTTATCTTAATAATATTTGTAATTTGTTATAATATTTTTCTACATATAACATGATTAAATGGAGTCATGTCGTCTATTAAAAATGAAAGATGGATAATGATATGGAATATGGAAAGTTTGTCAAAAGTATCATCTCTCACTAACCTCTCACATGTTTAGGCTATGAAAGTAGTTTTTTTTTGTTGGTAAAAATGTCCATGGTACTTATATATTAATAAAATAATAATAATTGTCTTTTCCATAATCAATTTTGAAAATTACTACTTAATTGCAGTTAAACATGGATGCCTACTGGAGGTCAACGCGAGCTATTATCGTACATCGAGATGATAACAATGGTTACGGACTCACAGTTTCAGGAGACAATCCAGTTAGTGTTCAAACAATCAAAAAAGGTAAATATATTATACATTTTCAATTTTTAGTATTGCTTTTATTTTGTTGTTGTCGATTGTGTAAGTACAACAACAAGAGTATTTTGTTTTAAAAAAAAGAAAGATTTTGAGGCATACTTTTAATTACATCTATAACCTCTACATAGTATAGTTTCCTGTTCTTATGTGAATGGTTTTTTCCTCTAAAATTATCCTAATGTAAAATTCTGAAACTACGTACATGTTGTATGGATAACTAAAAGAGTTGTAATCTTGATTCAAAATGTTTGTACAGGATGTGTTCTGTTTTACATTTTATACATGGGATAAACTTCCTTAAAAGTTCTTTAAAGTTTACAATTGAAATTACTTATCTTCTACGTAAATGTATAACATGATAAAATAATAATATGTGATAGGAATCTGATTTTGTAGATTGATAGAAACTATCTGCAGTATTTAAGGAACTTCTAATCAATGTATCATGCGCAAATTCCTTGATGTATATATATTAATTATTTTTTGTTGTTGCATTTGTTCTATCTCAACTAATCAATATATTATTATTATAACTTAATTTAATCGATTATCCAGACATTTCATATTTATTAGTATTTAGAGTATATTGATTTTTTTGTTTTGGATACCTTAATGCAATTTACTAGATATCAAATATTTTGGTTGTCAACTTTTGACATACCGCGTACCTGGCATCACGTGCTGCTAGCATAAAAGTACAAGGAATAACGCTATTCCACTTGTTGCATATTTGCTTTCGAAGGCGCCTGAGTCCTTTGCTCATCGTATAGCTCACAGTGTAGCACAATATACTCTAGACATGCACATTTGATCGACATAGGAAGTTCGTATTAAAAGAGTAGAATTTGTCATTTCTCGAGGTCCATACTTACATCAATACATATGTATTGTAAATTGTAAGGCCTTTATTAGAGTTCCGATAGTTTTTCGTTATAATACTTTATCATGTATAATATTGCAAAACTGGATTCATTTATGTAAGAATACACTAATTTTATATAGAATGAAATTGAACATTACTCTATTCTGTTATTATTATTATTACTATTATTACTACTACAAAACATTCATAATATAATACACACACACACAATTAAATTAAACAGTTTTTAGCTATATATCGTTGTCGTATTCATTAAATATATGCATTATAAATAAAGACATTTATACATATAGCGTTTCTGTCTTATTTGTTTGCTTGTTGTCCTTTTTATCACTGTGTACAGTGTAGGTTAATTATTTGCCTCTATATTGTATTGTTATTAGGTCTTTTATTTTGTACACATTGTAATTTCTTTGTATTCTTACTTCGAAATTTTCCTTCATATTATGAGAGAATTAAGAATTTAAGCTGTATACTTCATAGACTGTAGTGTGCAGCATATACTGCCATTTTTTTTACTAAAGTACAAATTGTAATAATAGCTGGATGTATACTGTGAACTGTGCTTATAGTCGTAAATATATATTACCTTGTTGACTAATGAACAGGAGAAAAAAGTACATATATGTAACGCTAAATGTAAGTACTCTATACTTATACTTATGATTATCTTTCTTACGCTTTCATTATGGTATAATATATATATAAATATATATGTATACGCGGTATTATTTATGTTTACTATAGTTAATAATTCTTCTCCGTTTGCTTTCTTCTGTATTTTGTATACATAAGTATATGGTAAAACATATAATATAATATTATGATATTACAGTTTTCTCTGAGAAGTTGAGTTTAGACATGGTACAGTACAACATACAGTGTTGTGTGTTGATCTGGTTAAATGTTGTTTATTCACATTCTACTTTAATCACGTAATAGGACAGTAACGCCATGTTTTTTATGTGCCATTATTATTACAATTCTTCGAGCTCAGTGCCTTTGGTAAATATTCTGTGGGTAAATAATATTATCATGTCATCATTTTGTTTTATTCTAAGCAAGACGAAAGATGGCCATAGGAGATTCTAAGAAATATATAAAAATTTCAGTGAAATTTCGGATACTTTCCTAGGATTCTTGTAAAAAATTGTATAATAATAATCTGATAAAAGTTATTTTGATCATTATAATTTATAATGTTCATGTTAATTTATTCTACAGTGTACAATTCATTATTGTGTTTGAAATTTGAAGTTTGAAATGAATAATTCCAAAGTTCGATTTTCTCTGAGCCTACAGCTCAAAGTGGAAGTATCAAGAAGTATTAAATTCATATAGCCAGTTTTTTTGTATGTGCATACAGTATAAATTACATTATATTATATTATATTATGTATGTTATGCGCATTTAGGGTTTAATAGTTGTTGAGGAAATATGATAATTAGCGTAAATAATACGTATAAATCAGACATGATACGATGATACTTGCACATTGCACATGTAGTATGTAATATGTACGTAGTGTACTAGTGACATGAAGACATAATACTCATGAATATGTACTCGAGTTTAACTTTCATTTTACAACAATCATGTCAAAAGATATCATAAACCTCTTGGATTGATCTGGCTTAAACTTTACACTCACTCGAGTACACTATGTCGTACATAAAAATGAATTGCATGCTAGATGCACAGACAGATCTTATGCATAAAATAAATGTACAACATGATACATGATATTATATTATTATGTGTAATACATGCCTAATGCCTATTGTATCAAGTAAGTAAGTATGGTGGAAGAGTGGCATAACGCTATATCTTTTAAGACAGTAACACCAGAGAACATTTGAATTTTGAATTCGAAATGTGTTTCGGTTGACTTCATCAAGTACTTGTTATTATTTGTCATAAAGAATTTCTACCGCAGATCTCATAGATTGAAATCAAAAGAACTGATTACATTTTTCACCTACACGTAAACAACGTACACCTTAAACTGTAAAGCGTACGCGTATATATGATGTGGAATGTGTATTATGTGTGCATATGTTTTGTATTTTAGTATGTGTGCAGTATACACACAGACACAAGTAGTGTATATATATATATATATTACCTTTTTTTAAGTAGCTAGAGGCTCCACTTCAACACCATTCCATATTAATAAGCATAATATAATAATATATAAAATAATATTATATAGAGTATGATGATGGAATATAGAATGCATCTGCTCTCAAATACTAACCTAGTAGCTTCAAAAAACCTTTAACAATATTAATTTCTTCCAATCCTTCCTATGACTTTTGTTCTCTCAATGGATGCTTCCAATAGTTTATGCTTTGTACTTACTTTATACGCATTTTAGAGTTCAAGTAAAACAAGATACCTGTGCCTGATGAATGTAATTCTATGTGCATGGTACATGTATGTGTTCTGAAAACATTATTCATGTGAAGTTTTATGTTTAGTATGATCTTATGAAAATGGTTTCTTCATTTTATCTATGCTTGCTTATGTATTCAAAATGATTTCTTTTGTTGTATTTAGCTAGATACTAGATATAATGTATAATATATATATACTAGGAGAGTAAAATAAGTGTGCTCAAGATTTGTCTAAAATGCATTTACGTATTTTGTATTTGTGCATGCATGAAAAAAAGGAATACAAATATACAGATGCATGCATATTTTATGTATAATGTATAATGTATCATCGTGTAATGGAGTCCATGAGAACACGTTTATTTGTCTTGCTAGAATCTATAGGATGTCTCCACATACAAGTAATAATGATAATAAATTTTTTATTAAGTGTTAAAGGGAATGTCGTGTTGTTTTGACTGTCAATGCTATCATTGTTGAGACTAGTTCCAAGCCAACTCAAAGTTTTACAATCATTATTCACGTTTCCACGATTTCAACCGTCCGCTCGTCCATCTTCTCGTGTATTTATGTGCTTGTAGTTGTCTTGTGTTTGCATTGGGGATCATTATTTGTCATGTCTTTTCTATATGTATACAGTATACATTATACATGTATTTAAAAGCACGGTTAGAGTACAAAACTTTCTTTTTCATTTTGATTACGGCACTTTTCAGTAAATACGTGCAAATTGTGTGTTTCAAGTTTCAAATGTATGTAAAACCTATACACGCTACGCTTGTATTTAATGTAATGTAATTTGTAAACAACAACAAGAGACTGATTAGCTGTAGCATATGCCATATTATTATACATGTTCAAGTTCATCTGTGTCCTGAGTCCTATGTGGATTCCCTGATCAACGTAATTCCTCTCTTGAGAGTTGATTTGGCAAAATTATCAAAAATTCAAACCGTATACATTTTACATGTATCATTGTAGTGGCAATGTCAAACTTATGTCGGAACTATCAAAATAATGTCAAGTCAATTACACGCCGAATTTTAGTTGTACCGATGAGACAAAAATACAACTGTGTAGTACATACACAGAGGTTCAAACACAGTTAATTTGAAAATTATTATAGGAAATTTGTTTGAGAATTGAGGACTGTTTGTATTTGAATTATGAATATAGATATAAGTAATACTTAATATACTAATGGATAAAAGTATGTCAGCTCAGAGTTCATCATAAATGCTGCATTTTGTATTTTGTATGCACAAGCAAAAAAACTGAATGGTAACTTGTTTTATGAGACCGTATAAATGAAGAAAATTTAAATTCCTCTGTTGTAAACTTTATTATGACTACATGTTATTATAAGATGATTCGTTTTATGTTTTGTTTTAGTAATTGATGTGACGCATATTAAGTATGACATGCATGCGTCACAATCGTTAACTTGTGCCATAAGGTTTTGAGTTTTAAAAAAAAAAAAAATCCTGATCATTTATTTATTTATTTATTTATTGAAGGAGGTGCTGCTGATCTAGCGGGGATTCGAGAAGGAGACATCATAATCAAGGTACGAATTTTTTCTCACTACTTTATTTTCCAATGTTGATACTTAACTAGATATGTAACTGTATACTGTATACTGTTTTCACTCGTAACTTGTATAACGATACTTTCTTAGCTGCAGCAGGGAATAATATTATAGAACAAATGTTTCACTAAAAGCTTAAATCAAACTTTAAAGTTAATTGTACTACTGGCAGGTTTATTAGGTTACTTTTTATATACCCTTGCTCATGCTCATTGTTGGTTGTAGTACACGTTCTAGTTTATTCACACACTCTTACATCTTATGCACCAATGAGAAGAAAAGTAAATAATCCTTTAGTATAGTGATATGAAGAAGAAGAATTCGAATAAAATTTTTGTGCATAATGTATAATGTATGCATCTGTAATGTGTAATATATACATTGTGTTAAACTATTGATGTGAATTAGCTTTGACTACACAACCTCAAGTTTACATTAATCTTTTATTGTAAACCTGATTTTTTGCTTACTTGGTTCATATATTATAGAAAAAAATTTAATCAGATAACGTGTTTACATGCAATAAACTTCAGCATTATTTGCTATTAATCTTACTCTTTCTAATACTTTCAGTACGAGCAATACATGTACAAACCACAAACTTTGATTTTTATTTACGTGTATCGTACATTGTACATGTTTTACTTTTAAGCATTACCGAATAATGAACCAAAGATAAATTATATTGAATGCATTTTACAATTTGTGCATCATGTATCATGTATCATGTACAATGTGCAGATGGCAAGTTCATATAAAAAGGGAAACATTTTGTATCCTCAATTAATACTTAAAACTCAATGCTCACTATACTTGTTTTTCATTAGGAAAAAAAATAAGTAGTCAGTACTTGTGATCTGTGACTATGAATGATAAGGATAAATCATCATAACAATTGTCTCGCATCTACGTTATAAATATGAAAATATTATTTTTCAAGTACTTTGTATCATTTGTTCTTTAAACGTAGTTTTATTTCATGTAGTGATTGTTCATTGATTCATTGATTGATCAGCAATTTGTATGCCTAAAACTGTTTGAAAAATCAAGAGATCGGTCTATTAAAAATTACATTTGTATTTATTCTGTTTCATACAGGTCAATGGAACCATAGTGGAACATATGAACCACACCGAAGTGGTGGAGCTTATACGATGTAAGTCCATGTTTTATTTTATTATTTTTATTACTAAATTTTCTTTCATCATTCCATTGCATTTCCTATTCCTGTAGCCTGTAGTGTAATTACAATCAATATCAATAGCACGGATTTATCATTTTTTTCATGCTGTATTTATGCATGAAGAGTGTTTCAATGTTTCATCATAATGTGAAATGTGAAATAAACTGCAATAGTTCACGATTCACAACCTATGGCAATAGATTTGGCAAGGACTTTGTATGCACTCAACTAGATGTGTATTTTTAGGCTAAAAATAATTTTAAATGAAAATTAAATCAAGTTTCCAAATTTTGGCAACCGTCCGGTTCCATCACCCATCGTAAACTAGCTAGAAACGAAGGGAACCAAGAAACGAAGACGGTCTCTAATTAGTGCTATTCACTGATACATTTAAATTGAGCTTCCCAAAAAATTTCAAACAAATCAAGAATCAAGAAGTTTTGAATGTCATTTTTTACTCGGACTTGCCAGCTCTTCAATTTCTGTTTAAATTCCGAGTGAATTACTTCAAGAGTAAGCTAAGTTGAAGTTGATGATATCATCAATTTTTTTTTCTTTATCAAGTACTCTATGCAAGAGAGAGAGAGAGAGAGAGAGAGAGAGACTTTGCTAAATTTACCTCAGCAAAAGTACGTGTAACATAGATAAAGTATAAAGTACGTATGTTTTACTGAAGTACATGCAAATGAAATTTACATAATATTCAAATAAATATATTCTGGGATTCATCAGAATGTTTATGAATGAATACAAACTCCAAAACTACTTACTGACTTTAAAGTACATGGATTAGTTAGCAGGATAAAGTCACTCTAGACGGGTGAAAAAAATATAGCATACACAATGCTCTCATATTTATATTATATCATGTAGTTAAATTATAATAGCATAACGTAATGTAATGTGTAATTAGAATGTTTATAATGTACGTTTATGCATATAACATAATATTCAAAAGTTAAAAAAGGTAATGGGAAATGACTGTGTAAAAAAGGGCTTTATAATGTTTGTCTTGGTGAGGTTGACGTATTTTTCCTAGTGTGTGCAAAGAGTATGGAAATATTAATGGCAGTAGTGTGTCTGAATTTTTGCATCCTCTTGTTAATTATTTGTCATAATTGTAGAACTATTTTAACATGTGTGATGTGAGGAAGAACGACACTTTGAATTGTACAGTACTAGAGATTCCACTACACACTACACTTGGTCTTACATATACCTGGCAATGACCAATATTTAAAATTTTATGTTTAATAATATATTAGCAACCTATATACGCCTTATTTATTAAGCTTTCGTGTAAAAGGATAAAGGATAGTCATTTCTTACATATAGATAAAAAGATACATGAAAAAAATAACTCGCACTTTTACACCAGTGTAATAATTTGATTGTTAAAGTTGTTGTGATGAAAAACGTCTTCGACTCGTTGAAAAACATGAGAAAGGTATGAAAATTTTTGTGGGGGAAAACATGTACAAGAGGAGGTTATGAATTTCATGCATAACATTTTCAACACGTCTAGTTAGATTATTGTAAATTTGTATTTGAAACAATATCTTGTTTGCTGTTGGAGTTACTATCATTACTGTCATGATTACGTAAAGTAGATTAAAAATGTGGTACCTTGTAAAAGTTGTTGTGATTTCCCAGCAGAAGTAGTTTCATTAGCGGCAATGTTCACTTTCGCCCTATCACAATTTTCCCGTATATGTTATAATATAAGTTACAAGTTCTTGTTTCCAGTTCCAAGATTTATTATTATGATTAAACTGCGACTTTGAATGCATGCTGTATGCTACATTGCTCACCGTAAACAGTACATCGTACTTGGTATGCATTATGCATATATACGATACATGTGTATTTGAAATTGGAAAGGTGGAACGTAAAAGGTAAAGCTTGTTTTAAAAGAAAGATAGTATGACGTCTAATTGTTGGAGTGATAATTAAAAAGCATAGGGAAATGTGCGTAGATGGAAAAGTTATTATGCATTTTGCATTTTTTGTAAACCCGAGAACCGAGAACAAACAGTGGGCCTATGTTGTAATTAAGAAATAAACTATTATTATTTGAGGTTATTGTGCTTTGTTATCAAGTAATTGTGACTCACGTTGTTGTTCTTGTTGATGAGTATAGGCATGCTCTTCTAATTAAAAAGCCGAAGGCTTCCTTCGCAGCAAATGGATGCATGGAAGGAATTGCCGATAACTAATAAAATTTCGTGATTCAATTGAACTTGTAACTTACAGAATGTACAATAAATTAAGCAAGAGTATTTTTAAAACAATAACTTGAATCTTCATTATATACGATTATACTACAAAAGAGTATTATCTTTGTAACACTCTATTCAATTTCAAATCCATGTTATATTTTTTGGAA
The DNA here is from genome assembly GCA_034698265.1 of Sminthurinus aureus. Lineage (NCBI taxonomy): Eukaryota > Metazoa > Arthropoda > Collembola > Symphypleona > Katiannidae > Sminthurinus > Sminthurinus aureus. The sequence continues at coordinate 39,223 of JAQGBH010000510.1, forward strand.
CATCATGACAATTTATGTACGAGTAGCACAAATCAATGAAGCATGAGGCTATAAATAATGAAAAACATGTGTTGAGGGTTAAGAGTGAATGGGTTAATAATCTAGTAAGATGGTTAATAGTTTCTGCATATTGATTTGACAGCGTTGATGAGCATGGATCCATGTTAATTTAGCAGTGACTTTGCCTAGGCCTTAGGTATATATAAAGTATAACTTACAACTTATGAGCAGAGATGCATAAGTAAATTCCTTATGAACAGGTTTCAAGTTGCAATAAATGCTCAAAAAGATTTAGTGTACGTGGTAAATCGTATAGGCTCATTTGCTCACTTGAAAGTATTTATTTTAATCCTGTTAAGTTGGTAATTTACGGTAATATGGTTTCAAGTATGCAAAGTTTTCAAATTCAAAATATTACTTTATGGCAGAAGGGAAGAGAGTTTTTAAAATCTTAAAGGAGATAATTTTCCTGTTATTAGTCTGAAAATATTCATAATGTCAATCAAAAATTGAATTTCCGTTGTTTCGTTCACTTGTGAAAATAAAACTGGTTGGTTTTGTAAAAGACAAGGGAAGAATTTAAAATTTGGACAAAGGATACATATGCACATAATGGAAATGCTCAACATTCAACATTACAGATACATATATATCGTCATATGTTCAATATGACTTATAAAAATCATCCTTGTTAAAAGCGAAAAAAAAAACTTGAAGTTTAAAACAAGTTTTAAAACAACTCAACTCCTTAGTTAGACAGCATGTAGAATTTACAATGAACATATAGAATATAGAGTGAGCTGTCCCGTTGTATTTGTTTTTCGTAAATTTAGTGAAATTTCAAAAAAGGCTTAAAAGTACATGCAATCTGTAATATGTAGATTCCTATGTATTGTTTATTTTGTATCTTTCATTCGGTTCTGTTTCATACTGTGTACAATTTTTTAGTTAAAGTTTATTTTCAAGAATTGAATTGTAGGCGTGTGTTTGGTGTATTTGGATATTGGATCTGATTCTTCAGTTTCGAGTTGGAGTGGTTGACTGACTCTGTCTTGTGTCTTGTCTTTTGTGTGTGTGTGGATTATGCATGTATATTTTTTTAGTAAATAATCACCATCTGGATAAATAAATAATCATGTCATGTCATCTATTGTATGCATGTATTGTTTCTTTTCTTCTTCTTCTTTTTGCTGATTGAGTGAATATTGTATTAAATGAATGAATGAATAAGCCCAATTCATTTCACTTTTTCTGTTTCATGATTTGTATACATAATTTGTTTGAGTTCCTAATCCATATTTCATGATGAGTTTTTCTTACATCCGTATAGTCCATCCACAGTTTGAAAATTTGAAATGGTAAATGAACAATGTACATGCATTTTTGGTTTTGGGGGAAAAGTATATTAATTTTAGGCGTATGCACTTGACGTAGGTATGTTTATTATTCAAAATTTAACATAAATTATCGTCATTATCAAGAATCAAGAGTATCCCACGTGAGACACTTGCAACTTACATGATGAAATGTTGTCATCACCTCATCAAATATTATGTCACTTTCACAATCAGCATTGTGAGGACTTTTTTTTACAGTTCACGTGTACAAGTGAGAAATTTACATGTATGAAATCTATATTATAAATTCTCCAACAGGGAAAAGTTCAGCATGAGCTCATAATATCATAATAATATGACTGCTCGATTGCAATAATTATTGTCGTTGTAGTACTAAAGGCTACAGGCATCATGTTAATAATATTCATAATAGGAGGACGAAAACGTTTTAATAATCTTGTACCATGCCCCAGTGTGGGTGGTTGTACTCAACAATAAACTGCATGAGTCCTACTCAGTGACTTGGTACATGTCTTTTATGTCTTGTGTCTTATGTATAGTAAATACTAATAGCTCATACATTACGACTAACTTGATCCTGAGTTTAATACTGGAGTTTTTGCAATGTGCTCAATGCTCAACTGAAACTGTAAAGCTTTATTAGCATTCTTCGTTACCATGATTGGCCATAGGGACAATCGTGGTAAAATATATGTGTATCTATTTATTTATACATACATATATAAAATGAAGCAAGCCTCTTCTTTGAGATACTTGTAGTTTGTAGTATTTTTTATAAGCAATGTTATGTGTACCATTTGCATTTGAATTTACGTGTGTCTACCCTCGCCAATTTCTTTATCGTTCACTTGTTCTTGATTTGACTCACTAAATAATCTGGTAAGGAATTGGAAGACTCTAAACTCTAAATACATGCAGAATTTCTCGACTACCAGTTACCAGTCGAGACTCGAGTACCATGACATCATAATTTGCTTATAAGGAAGAAAGGAGAAAATTATGTTGCATGTGTCTTCTTGTGATTCTCACATTTACATAATTTTATACACCAACCTTCTCCAGCTAGGAAATTAGATAAAAGATGCATTATGCATTACGCTTCTTGTTCAAATACTGGAAAACATGGATGGTAGATGGTTTAATCATCCATCTATTTAAAAGGAAAGAACTTCTTGTCCTGTCTATGCTCTATAATCTTGTGGATTGTATGTTCATATGAAGAAATTTTGTTGGAGCAATGAAGCACTATGTAGTAATTTTTATTTTTGTCCACTTATTTATGCTTCACGTACATTACGTATGCATGTTCCTTCAGTCGTAGATTGGATTAGATGACAACGAAGACGTCCTAATTGTTCCAGAAGTTTCCAGTTATACATTATTCAGTTTTTTATTTGGTGTGGGCTGGATGCAAAATTTAATGCATAATAAATATGAAATTAGAATGCATTGGATAATGTACTGCATAAATTTGAGTTAGCACCTTTTTTCTCCATAGTTTATAGCTATAAGAGGAAATGGGATGAAAACCATGGCCATGGACAATGAAAGAGTGTAGAGCGTGTGTTGTATATTATATTTTGCACATTTACTATTTACTATAGACGATAGACTTGCTTACAATTTACAATAATCATAATGATATAATTATAATAATGATGATGCTGTGGCTAGTACATGAAGTTTACATAGATTTATTGTTTCTGTTCAAACATGTGGACATTATACATACAATCTACAGTATAAAGTATACAGGGGGCTATTCATATGTACAGTTGAAAATTATTTTCAATTGTATAGGTTATATTATATTATGTATACAATATACATAAGTGACATAGTTGTTTGGAAGAGATACTCATTCATTTAGTCCAGTCGGTTAAATTTCATTGCCATTCATTGAAAGTCGTGAGTTTTTTTCCAGTGACATGTATCCTGTTTTCTCTCTCTCCTATTTATAATTGAATATGAGGGTACTCCTGAGTACTTGCATTGAGCATTGAGTAAGGAAAAGGAAGGGAAAAGAGGGGATGCTGCACATTCTGCCACTTTTTCTTCTTCGTCTTGTTCTTCATCAGGAGTTTAAATGCATACTGCATACGTACATTCATACATCCGTACTTACGGATTTACTAGAATAGAAGTAATGAATTTTAGGGGTCTAGCTCAACTTTATGTTGTCAATCGTACACGACCTTTTAAATAAGTACTGTATAGACTATACAGTATAGTGTATGATATGATCATGAACAACTGTACTGTACTGCACTTACTTGTACTTATCTGAATATCTATCAACTCACTACCGGCTACGTATAATTATAACTGAATGAACTGAACACATTTACATGCATACGAATGGGAATGAATGAATGCGTACATAGATGTACGTACGCAGGCAAATAGAGCTTGATGACGAGTTTGGGTTACCATACTGTGATAGAACCAAAGGTGAATTTTGAGGAAAGTACATATATGCTGTATGCACATAGTATATCTTTAAGCTGGGCTTCGGGTTTAGTACATTATGCATTATACAGTATGTAAGGAAAGGTATGGAGTATGAAGTATGGACATTCGTAATATGTATACACATATACTCTGCGGCACGAACTAATACTAATACTAAGATGAGAACGTGCGGGGTAAAGATACATACGGTTATATGTACGCCAACAATATTATAATTGTGGAACATAGTCTGTCATAAACTACGATGAAAGTAATTTTATTGAGAGAGTTAGTTAGTTGGCATTGGTTTGTTGGTTTGGTTTGGTTTGGTGAGGAGTTGGGTGTTGGTTGAACGCAGCATCATTGTAAGCGAATGCGCCCTAATTCATAAACTAATTTTTGGGCCAGTGGCAATAATAGTACATGCATATGTGTAATGTGTAGTGTACATTGTACATGTGCACCAAAGACCCAAAGATCAAGCAGATGTTTCAAAACGGAACTACTTGGGACATTTCAAGCACTACCAATACCAAGTATTAAGTATTAAGCAAGCTGAATCTCCAATCTCCAGTCTCCAATAGTTGTTACGTACAAGTATATTGTATGTTGTGTATTGTAAAACTCTCCTTGTGCGGGCATTATATTGCATTATGTAATACATGCATGTGTAAGAGACGTATACAAGTTATAAACAGTTGTGAATGTTGTGATACTGTCACAGATAAAGAGTAATACGTAATACATATTATTATTATTATTATCACTTATTATTATGTATGTCATATCTCATATCATATTTTTGTCATTGTCGGAAGTATTGAACACCGAACCAAATGTAGACGTGGATGGGTGCATGTGTTTTCATATTGGGACATGTTTTCACCATAAAATTAATATGCCCTTTCTTTGAAAAAAGCAAATGAAATGAAATGTAAATCCAAATTCCAAATCCGAGTACTGCCATCCTAATAAAAAGTTCTGAGTACAGTAGTCACTTTTACCATTTTTCTTGTTCATTTTGACAATGTTCGACATTCGACATCTATATATAATAAAATTATTATAAATAAAAAAAAAAAAGATATTCACATTTTTGTGTTCATCCTCTGTAAAATATTTTAAATCCCTGTTCTCTAGACTCTAAAATGTAGAGTCGGAAGTGTGTGTAACAAATATGAAAAAGGTTTGGAGGCCGAAGCCTAGGTTCCTTGTCATATATATTATATTATGGATTATAGGTACAGCTCTAAGTAAATAAATCGGATGTACCAAAAAATTTAGTGCTTGTAACACACATTTGATTTTTGATTCATCGTACATCGTACATATGATGTCGTATGTATTCGGATTCTTTTACAAATAAAAGCTTTCTTACGTCAAAGACAATGGCAATGGCAATGAAAGTATGAATACCCGCTAAACCAAACGACAAACTACACAGTTATTTTAACTGCCGTCACACATGTGTTGAGAGTTAAATTTTTTGGTACAAGTTATGAATGAAAATATTTTTGTGTCGTTTTCGTTTCGGATAAAATGTAGAATACATAGCAGAAGCCAGAATGTAGTAAATAGGAAGGGAAATATAATAATAGATGAAAAAAATGAGTGTATCAAATTCTAAGAAGGAACAAAAAAAACTTGGCGGGGACATGATAAAACACGAGCAAGACATTGATGACGACAAAGAGTGTGTATGCACGGTGTAGAATGTAGCTGGTACATTTCATTTTATTACAAAGTGATTTTGTATTCTGTTCCAAAAACAAGATTTGCAAAGGTTAGAATACCAAGATCTTGTTTACACCTACGATTTGATGCAAACATGCATTGCATCGTTTGAAGGTAAAAGGTAAAGAGCAAGTACCAAGTTGGAACTTGGAACCACGTATGATTATTTATGGATCTTTGTATATGTTGTAGTATGTACACACAATACACACACAATCTATTATGTTTTCTCTGTGTGTATCTTTAAATGTGCAGTCTCTTTCTCTATTTTTTCCTCCCTACACATTTTGTTGTTGAAGACAATACTGTAACCAGTATTGATGAATAACTCTGGGTTTCCACACATAATACGTGTACCCTGTACCCTCGTGTTGGATAGACATTACAGCGTACAGTGTACAGATGTGGTGGAGAGTGAAGAGAGAGTGAGAGAGTAGAAAAGTGTGCACATGTAGTATTTGTACGGTTGTCTTCGTCAGGCAGGCAGGCAGGGGTGAGTTTTCTACTTCGGATTTCATTCAGATGGATAGAATAGAATGGAGTTTAGTGAGATCCTCCAGCTTGTGCTATGTTCAGATTGTATACAATATATAATAATACTTGTGTATATATATTGTATAGAGTATAGAGTACAGATGGATATAATACTAAATACTAACTTATATCTATAACCTGTATTTAACTACATTCATACATCTATAAAATATGTAACCGATGTGTACGAGTTTACTTGCATATCATCTGAGTCTAGAGTCTGCTTGTCTCTATGTGTTGTTGTTATTATTATTACTACTATTGCTCGCACATATGATATGAGTATATGTATGTAGGTAGTATGTATGGATATATGCAGAGAGATGAATAGATATTAATATAGATAGATGGATAGATATGTGGATATATTGGAGCCTTTAGGGTGAAGAATGGTGTTTCTCATCTTGGTTACTGCTGCTGATATTTGTGTGTGAGTATGAGTGAGTGAGTGAGGGAAAGAGTAGGAACGTACATAAGTACATGGGAGAGTAATAGTATTTCTCGTTCGTCGTATTGGGTTTCTTATACTTTGTATAATGTATAATATATATAATGTAATAGTTATAACCAGAACCAGAATGAATAATACTGGGAATATGATGGCGCTTGGCTAGGCTAGATGTTGGATGTTAGATGTTAGATTCTTGGCTGCGGAAGTTGTTCTTCGTCATCCAAGTGTTCAGTGTTCAGTGTGTTGCTTCAACATTACTTCAACATTGCAGTGAATCTTTGTCAGTTCGTCTTACTCTTGGAAAAACCATACGTGTTTAATTTAGTGAACGTATACGTTATACGTGGTTCAGTCCAACATTTCTTCTTCTACATCAGTATCACCGATGTACAATCATTCAATGTGAATGTGACGTCCTCAACTTTTTCCACATGTATACATACATAAGTACAACATCCATACACAAGACAAACAGACGTACAATATTCTAATTTTGAAAACATAGTGATCATCATCTTCTTGTCTTGTTCATCTTAATGTGCAATGTGTTTTTGTGTGTAAGAGTGTGTTTTCGTGCAAATATTCATATTATATAATTCACCCTCAAATAGGATCAAATAATAAGAGTAGTAATCTTATCTTTAGTTAAACTACAAACTACCACTTTTTCTTAACTACAAATACAGCTACAGCTACAACAGCAGTGTTGCTGATATAGTTCAATATCTTGATTTAATAGTTTAATCGATTGTAAATACATTCATGTGTAAGATGTGTACGTATTATGCTGATTCTTTTTGATACAAAAATGTTGTGGAAAATGTAACCATCTGATTTCCGGAATATGAATGTGTTGCATTTGTGCATTTACGTCCATACATAATACGTAATACACACAAGGATAAAGACACAGTGAGCTGATTAATGAGAGTTTAGAGTTTTGCATATTATTATTATGCATGCGTAAATGCAGGAATATGTTATGAACTGAAATTGAATGGATAAAAAACATGTGGGTTTTAAACATTCAACTCTTTTTCAATAGTGCTCCAATAGTGTATTATTAATGTAAAAAATATTACACACATTACACTGATGCATGTTGCCGAATGTAGTGCATAGTGAAATTATTAATGACTAATGACAGTAAGTTAAGAGTAATCGAGTGAGTAGCTGCTCCTCTGTACTGTGTATAAAATTATTCCCGATATTACAAAATTACAGCAAGTGAGTGTATAAACATCAAACTGATGGTGAAAACTACTTTGTGTAATGCATATTTTTAGCATATTTTAAGCTCTAGTGTGAATTTGTGATGCCATGCACTGTGCAGTTGTGTTGGTAGTGGGATCAGCAAATTATAAATTGATTCAGTGAATGTACTCGTCGTTATAAACATTTAAATGTAACATGTACTCTGCAGACTTTATTACATAATGATGTGAGTGAAAATATAGCAAGTGACGTTTATATTATGAATATGTGAAATTGTTTTTTTTTCGTGTCTACGACGGAAAACGCAAAAAACTTTACTTTGCAATTTACAAATCGGAATTAGAATCTAGACTGAAAAATTATTGAAAATTAAAAATTGGATCCACATTACTAAGAATTGGGTAGGTTTTATAAACTGTTGTAACTAATAATGTAAAACATATTCTGTCATTGGCATTGATCATGTGGGAATAAGTGTCAAAGTTTTAAAAACCACCCTCAATCTATATCCACACATATCCATGTACCATAGACAGTGTAGACTCTAGTCTCTAGACCTTGATTACAGTCATTTAAATTTCAAAGGAAATATTATTACTAATTCATGACTTGTATGGCTATTTTGGGGTATTTTAGCATTCGTTTTATTTATTTATCCGGTGGTACTGTTAACTGTTAGTCAGTGTTTTCTATGTAATTAAAAGTACAAACAAGAGACGTTTAATGAAGGTGTGAAAATGGCATTGGTGCGTAAATGGCAAATTCTAGATGCTAGATGTTTAAATGAGGCTGTGCTGTGTACATAAATGATTCATTTGCATTTGGATGCATTTCTGTATTTATGATTATTTATGCATTAGGTGGTAAAATAAAGCAAAATAAAAAGAGACAATAATAATAGTTACAAGTGATGAGGCCAAGTTATTCAAGTTATTGAAGGGTAAAGGTGTTAAATTAAGGTGTGTTGTGTCATGTGTACAGTGTATAGACACATTGACAACAAAGGAATAAAAACTATACACAGGAGTAAACGGAAAACCAAATTCCTGTTTGTCACACATCGTCAATCATTGCAACAGTGCTCATTCGTACAGCCACAGTATACATTAGACATTAGTAAAAGAATGTTTATTAATGAAAATATTGGGCTGGGGTTGGATTTTGGTTTTTGGTTTGCATAGCATTCTGTGTGGGTTGACATGTGTTGGCTCAAGTTTTTACTTAAAGACTTGAAGAGAGTGCTACCGATTCGGTGTCAAAGTTCCCTCTCTTTCTCTGTCTCTCTTGTTACGAATTTACATAATTGTTTCGTGTACTTTTGGGTGGAAAATTAATGTCTTCCTCAAAATATTAATCGTTTGTTAATGGTTAAAAAGTATCACAAAAGATATTACGTGCTACATCATCAACTTTCATACAGTAGAGTATGTGGTGTTTGATGTTTAATGCACGCGGAAAGGCAGATACATACTAGATACGTCATTTTGGGTGAGAGTGACCCCCGATGTTGACATTATTAATGGTTCAAAATAATGGCAAGCAGATAAAAATAATAGAAAAAATGGAGTACAAATATTTTGTCCTTAAGTAACAACACAAAACACAAGCCATGTTCCAGGAAAAATGTTGTTATCATATTTTGTTGATCGTTCAACTTTTGTCATGTTTTGATTTGTTTTTGTTTTTATGATAAAGTCTCCTTTTGCTCCCGGTTTTTTTTAATAATGAACAGAGTTTGAAACCGTGCAATATTGAGTTGTCATATTGATTATCTCGAAAATATTTAGGTTGAAAGTGAAAATGGTGGTGCAAATAGCAAATACGTAATGTGTATGCGACGTACGTCATTTTATCACCTTATCTTATGAATTTCAGAGTATTTTGCAAAAAGTTTTGTTGCTGTTGTATAAACAATCTTGTGTTAGTACTCACATCACTTACAACGTATATCGTACATGATGTCATGATATAGTATGTGAATGTGTAAGTGTGCTTTATTTAATCTGTTGGTATTGGTATTATGATGCTGACTTTTGTGTGTAATTATATGCAAGATATCATAATATTATATTATGCTGGTCGATTCACTAAAGACAATATTTATAATCTGACATTCTTAAATGAAATTCGTGAGCCTCTCATCACAACAAACTTACGTAGGTTTTAAGTTTTGACATTCTAATAACTTTCCAATGCGACATAAAACTAACATGTAGTTTTGAAAGTACAAAGGACCAAAAGACATGTTATTATAATATGTAAAGCACAATAATAATAATAATATTAAGATGAAAATCCCAGCTTACTAGTTACTAGTTACCACTACATAGTCAGGGCCGGTCTTTGTATTTGGGCGCCCTACGCAAACTGTACGCAAAGTTTTTCAGCGCCCTACGCAGACCATTTTG
>JAQGBH010000511.1:0-49347 GCA_034698265.1 Sminthurinus aureus
ACGGGAGTATGCATTGGGAGTATGCATGGGAGTAACTATGGGAGGAAGCCCTGTCCAGCTTTCCCTTACTCTGACCCAACAGTGAACAGTGAAACGTGTACAATGTGCAGTGCTCAACGCACAGTGCACAGTGCACAGCCTACGCATTTTTGACCAAGAAGATTTGACTTGAAATTAAAATGAATCATGTTGATGCTAAAAATATCTGTATAATATAGCTTTCTTCTACTTTCTGTTAACTTTGATATGCAGGTGAAAATGCCTAAAAATAACAAATGTACAGTTTTTTATACACTTTTAAAATTAAGCCCACAATCTACAATCTAGAAGGATCATTTTCTTTGGAAAAGACATGATGAAAAATTAGTCATGTGTTTTTCTGACAAGTCAATCCAAGCCAAGCCAAGCCAAGCCGGTGGAGGCAGGCTCGCGTAAAATAATAGACTGGTGACTATATGGTATACTGTATCTAAAATGAATAGGGAAAAAGGTTGAGAAATTACAAATTACCCATCAACTACCAAGAACGGAGAAGGGAGAATAGAAACTAGAGAGAGAAAAGGCTGGAGGGAAGGAGAAGAAAAAAATGGGAAAAATTACATGATGAGTCTCTCGATAAACTTGGAGCTTGGCTTGGTGCAAATTGCAAATTGTCTCGACTTGTTAGTGACGTTCACTTTCACTCTGGCTTTCTCTTTGCTTTTGCTTTGTCGCTCAATCACTCGAAATTTTGTTTACTTTCTCTCCACATTTTCACTTGTGTACTTTGAACACTGAACACTCAATTAGAATGTGAAACTTGCCATGTTTTGGTTTGGTTTAGTTGGACTTTGCTTGGGCAAACGGACCAGACACAAGACAAACTAAAACCTAAACTAAACTAAACTCTCCTTTCTTTTCTTTTCCTTCTTTTCTTCTTCTACCTGGAAACTGGAAAAGTTAAGAGTTTGGAGTTTGGAGTTTGGGGAAAATTTCTTTAGCGGAATCCTGGTCGCTTTTTGGTTTTGGTTTCGGCTTTCTTTGACTATCGAGTTTGGAATTTGGAGTTTGCAGAGTTTGACGAAAAGAAAAGAGAAGAAGCGAGAAAAGCCCACAGCCAAGCTCAAGACACAAGACACAAGACACGTAAACCCAGAGCCGAAAAGCGGGTGACTTAATGACTTGTTACTTGTTAGCCAACGCTTCATTCTAAATTCTCCATCCTCAATGAACAATGCTCAAGTCTTAAGGCTCAAGGCTTTTGTTTCTTCCTTCGTTTATCCCTTGTTGAAACATTGAAGATTGTGATGCGGATGGAGGAGGGAGAATTGATAATTGAGAATGTGAGAACAAGGATGAGACTAAACTAAACTAAACGGACTCGTCAGCATCAGCATCAGCATTGCGTGTACAGTGTAAACCCGCTAATTAAGCCGCTTTCCTCCATCCGCATTCTCATCTTGAATTCTTTCTGGTGTGGTGTTTGGCCTCGAGCCTCGAGCTATTTTATTTTTTTGTACACTGTACACTGTGCAAGTTGCATATTAAATACACAAGACACTGAGCCACAAGGGATGCCTCTCTTCACTACGTAAATTAGATGACAAGATGAACACGATGATTCTATAAGAGTACTGCAAAAGTCCAGCTTCCAGCGTCCAGCATTTCCACAGTACAGTAACAGTTAGCAGTATTTAAAAGGAAAAGATAAAAAAGATGAGAGGAAGGAGAAAGAAGAGAGGGAAAGTGGTGAAGAGCACGCACTTTGAAAGTGGAGTTGGAGTTGGACCTTGAATATAATGCGGAAGGAGAAAAAAGACAAAGCGACCGAGTGGAGAAATTCTGGGCGAAGCGAAGGGCAGCCAAAGGAACAAAGACACAAAGTCTGCTCTGTTCTAGCTTCTAGATTCAGATTCTAGATTATAGATACGTTATATTCTATTGTGTTTTTTCTGTTGTATTCCATTGTATTGTGTCTGGGGATCTTTTCTTTCCTTGTTCTTCTTCTTGGTCCTCGTTGTGGTTTTCCTTGTCCTTTTCTTCTTTTCATGTGGTGTCCACGCTCCGTTTCATTCAGGCACGCACATTCTTATACATTTATACTTTATACATAATGCAATACAGATAAAATGGAGACAGTAGAGTCAAGATCTCGCTCTGTTTTTTGTCCAACTTCCTCCATTCACCGGCTACCGGCTACCAGCAGACCAAGCCAAGCCAACCAGAGTCCGGACTCTGGAGTCTCGACTCTCAAGTCTCGAGTACGTATAAAAAGGCACTCTAGTTTTTCACAATGAAACAAAACCACTTGATTCCATTTTCGCAACCGCTAACCGCTTTCAAGACAAAAAAACTTGCCGTTTCTTGTCCTAGTGAAAAAGGTTAAAAACCTATTTTTTTACTCCTTGATCATTTTTTTCAGGCTCAAAAAATTCAAATCAAAAATGGGGTTTCCGTATTATGATTCATGCAGAAATGAGTTTTGAGTTTAGAGTTTTCATTGCATATTTTGTATTTTGTGCTAAATTTCAATTATTAAAAGGGGAGTGTACTCAATTGTGCTCCATTTCGATGTATGGTTAATGGTAAATGGGAGAGGCGAATTTTATGAAATTTGGGATGTGGAACATTGGACCGTGGAAATTTTTAGCGATGGTCTTCAAACCTGAAACCTCAAAGTTTTCAAAGTGAAACCTATGGCCAATCTGTTGGTCTAAATTCTATTTTCTATTTTCTATTCAGTTGATTCAAACTCACTCAAAACTCAAAACTCGGAATACAAAATACAAAATTTGTGCTATAAAAAGCAAACACAGAACAAGAGAAAGATCAAATTGAGAAAAAGTAATTGTAGAAAAAAAGATGAGTGTTGAGTGTGTCAGACCTCATCGATTTCTGTTTAATCTTCTCCATTCTCCAGTATCTGTATCTCTGTCTCGGTCTGAAGTTGAAAATTTCCTAACTTGATTTTTGGCCAGCTCGTGACTATATATCACGAGCCACGAGTCACAATCCGCGTGCTCCTTCTCCTTCTCGTGTGGATTAATAGCAAGTGACAGAAACAGAGACAATAGTCAATTCTGTCCATTTCCTGTCATCTCATATCCAGCTGCCTATAACCACTGCAGTGCACTGCAGACTCTGACTGCTAAATGCAAATATGAATCAATGAGAATCATGAAGCAAAATAATACAGAGTAAAAAATAAAAAATGGGGAATTTGGAATGCGGAATGCGGAACAAAAAGTGTCATCAACTTCATGATTCAAGTTTCTAGCTTCTATTCAGCAGATCTCAAAAGCAAATACTTGTAGCTCTAAATTTTTCACATTGCAAAAACTCAAAACTCAAAATCCCAAAATCCTGTCAAATAATTTTTAAATACGAGCAAAGCTCAAAGCTCCTACATAAAACTTGTACCATGAGAAAACCAAACTATGATACACATGAAGTACAAAATGCATTTACTTTGACATTATTTCCAACTTGAAACTCATTCATCATTTTTCTCCGACTTGAACTATGGACTGTTAAACGTGAATCATGCAAAATGTACTGCTTTTTCTCAACGTTTTAACTAATAAACTAAACTAAACTAAACCAAAGTACATTGTACACTAATGAACAGCGCAGATTAGTATCCCTCATCAGGGCCTGAGAACAGACATAAGAATCCACTGTTTTCCGCTTATATATTTTTTCCGTCTGAAAAAACGGGAAATGGAGGACAGAGACGCTGGAAACTAAAGGAGATGCTGGATGCTGGATGCTGGACGGATACGAGAAAAGTGCATGCAAATTCCTGAGACAAAATAAAAATTTCCCGCTTTTCAAGACTTTTCCGCTCTCTTGTTTTTTTTGTTTATTATATCTACAAACTTATCCGTCGTCATCGTCTTGGTTGTTCTCGCTCTCGACTCCGAGTTCCCGTTCTCGTTTTCTGTTCGGCGAAACTAGTTGATGATTGTCTACTGTCTACTGTCTACTATCTACTGCTTACTTTTACTGCATTAGTACTCACTACTCCACTACTCCACTATTTCACCGCTACATTCACAACGGACTAAACAAGAGATCCTTGAGAGAAAAGGAATGCTGAGGATTTTTATTTCAGACAAAGGAATTTCTCCGCATTTAGATTCGCCTTGTTTTATCTTTTATCGTCTAGGCAAAATTTCCTCTTTGGGCTATTTTCTCTCTTCTATCCGTCTCTTTTGGAAACTTTTCAATGCTCCTCTGGGAACTGGAACTGGAACTTTTGCATCCATGCAAACAGATATGAGGAATATGCACACAACACACACCATACCATACACCATACACGCTAGATGCACATCGCATCTTAAACGGAACAGACTACAATGTACAATGTACAGTGTACAGTGTACAGCCTGCATTATCAGCTTCAAGTATAAAAGTATTATAGGTAAATACTTGATAAAACATGCACAAAGTCCACTGCATTGTCAAGTCTTAAGTGTGCATTGCACGTTGTACATGTAATTTTAGATCAGGGTGAGGGAAAAGCCCAAGAATTTAGTGGAATACTCGAATATCCTTTCCTCTTCCTCTTTTGTGTGCATTTGCATGGGAATCATGTGTTGAGTTGTTGAGTGTGGAGCGTTGAAATATTACAGACAGCGGAAATGGAGGGAACATTTTACATTCCACATTCCGCACACTGCACTGCATTGAATTACATTGCATTGGACAGGACAAAACCGTCGCAGAGAAATTTATATATATACTGCATACTGGATATGAAATCTTCTACGTTTTAAATATTCACAAGATCATCTCCTGTTGGAATTTGAATAAAGTTTAGAGTTTAGAGGGTAGAATTTAAAATTTAGAATTTGAACTGTAGATTCTAGAAGTTCTCTCCGCATTCCACTTGATACTTCATCCTTGGTCCTTGACATCCGGAGACGTACAAAACATGAGAATTCCTCCGCCTTTTATAGTAGAGATAATGTGGGATGAGGGATGAGCAATAGTGAAAAATCTCCTTGTTTATTATTTATTATGAATGTTTGTGACCAGTGCAGTGACTGGCCATGTGTATTTAGCAGTAGTACGAATATTAGTATCTACATCGCAGCGCTCTACATTCTACTGTATTTATTCTGTATTTTGAGTACAGTTGTGATTTTATTTATTATCCATGCTTTTTTAAACTTACAATTGGCGACTGGAGACTCGAGTTTTGAGTTTTGGAAACGTTTTCACCCACTGAAATCGGAAACTATATAAAAAAGTAATATTATGCACGTGCTTTCTTTTCGTTCGTTTACTAAAGTGGAGGGAAAGAGCTGATTTGACTGTGACAATGACATGTACAAAACGCGAAAATAAAAATCTAAAATAAACAGCAAAACGTACCGGAATTCCAGATTTACATTCAGAATTTAGAGTAAAAAGTAAAATCAAGAAAAGCATACTTCATAGGAATTCAATATCCCTACAGTAATCCTGTTCACTTACAAGGGGTCCCAAAATCTCTTCAAACGACACAACTTTTGTCTTATATTGACATTATTCTACTACAAAATAAGAGATTTTGGCCCAAAAATAAAACGACGATTCGCTTAAAATGAGCCGAACGGTTAGAAACCCCGCCAACTTAAGACCTTTAAAGCTATATTATAAGCCATTCATGAAAACAAATCTCTTTAAAAGGTAAAATACTTCCCCGCAGCTTAAGACATTTTTGAAATAAAATAACTTAATATCATTAGAGTCCCTCAAAATAAGACATTTCTGGGTCATGCGGATAATACAGATTATTTGGGATTCTTTGGGATTCTTTGGGATTCTTTGGGATTCTTTGGGATTCTTTGGGATTCTTTGGGATTCTTTGGGATTATTTGGGATTCTTTGGGATTCTTTGGGATTCTTTGGGATTATTTGCGATTCTTTGGGATTATTTGGGATTCTTTGGGATTATTTGGGATTCTTTGGGATTATGTGGTTATGTCTGTGCTTATATGGGGGTTTTTTTATGATTATGCGGATCATGCGTGTCGTCTGGAGCATGCAATGTTGTAGAGATGATTTTGTCGAAAGTTATTCATTTGCAAGCTCAAAAGCCCATCGTACAAAGGTGCTTGACGACTTGCCGTCAAAATCCCAAAACCTTTGAAAAAGTCCATTTTTGGAAAAAAACGCAGATGTTAGCCTTAATTTTTTTAACCAAAAACAAAATTTGGCAAATATTTTCCAAATCTGCCGCCGCTGGCCGTCAGATCTTTTAAAACACATTTTGAATAATATGTTGGGATGTTTAGGAAGTGCATAATGTGGTTCATGCGGTTCGCTTCGTGGCCCTCGCGTTTTGCCATATGTATACGGGCCGAGTTTTTTGTGGCAAGTTCCCAGGTATGGTTTACAATTTTCACTAGCGGTGAGTTTTTGTTTGTCTACTTTTGATATTGAATTCCGTAAGCGTCTGTGTAACGGGGATTTTTGTATTTTGTATTGTGGATTTTGGGTTTTTGATCAGGGATATTGTTTGCAGAGTGTAGTGGTATTCTGACTCTGTACTCTATATTTTATATTTTTTACGTGTCATCACTCCACTCTGTATTGCACTTTTGTGTCTTTATTGGATTTTTGGCAGAAGAAGACAAAGTTGACATGATTTTCCGTTCCTTTCTTCCTATTTATCATTTGAGGGATGGAAAAGATGGGTCTAAACTCATCCAACACCCAGCATCCAGTATCCACTATCCAACATATCCAACATTTAGGCTTCTAGTTCCAAGTCTCAGATAAAAGCTGGAAACTGAAAAGTAAAAGTAAACTCTACACACAACACACAACACTCTTAAATTTACACACGGTATACGGTATAGATGCCACACGACATGTTTCCTTGGTGATTTCTGTCTCGTTCCTGACTTTTTCATCGTAATCCCTCCATCCGTTTCTTTCCAGCTCTAGTTCCTGCTCCAGTTTTCACTCCTCAGCCTGTTTCTATTTTGTAGAAAAATGACACACTTTCCTGGAAATCAGTGAAAGCAAAAGTAGCCGCATATAGCATATCGTATGTTGTACAGTTTGAGTATAATGTATAACATGCAATATCCAGTACAGAAAAGTATCTAATACAATATGACTGAGAATTGAACAGTGAACACTGAACACTCACAAAATATTGTGGATCCTGTACCATTTTTTATTTCATTTTATTTTTACTTTTCTTTATTGACTATTGCAAAAGAGGGGAGTCAAAATCAAAATCAGAAGAGAATTGACACGACTCAAGACTCAAGATTCAACCGGACCAACTGGAGGCAAAAGCAAAGTGTTATAATTTATACTTGATCCAAGTTGGATTGGATTGACTCGGGTCCTTTTTGATGGTCCATAGAATCTATATATCAAATATCGAATCAAATAAAATAGAATCGAATATATTGAATTGAGTTCAAGTTCAAGATGAAGACAGTGCATTGTGTACTATGACGCTGCTGCTGACTTTTGGAGATATTTTAAGACTTTGAATGGGTTTCGTTGGCAGTCTTTTTATTCTCCATCCATTATTTTTTCTTTCTCTAGGTTCTAGGTTCTCTTGTGGTTGACTCGTGACTCGTGACTCGTGACTGGAGACTGAAGTCTAGAGTCCGGACCTTATACGTGGAGCAAGATCATGCATCTTGCATATTATAAATTGTACACATGATCAATATGTAGTAATTCTTGGGCCTAGGTTTTACATTCTGCTGGATTCTGGATTCTGGAGAAAAAGATGAAGCTGAACTTGTGTAGTGAACATTGAAGATTGAACAGTGAGCAGTGCATAAAGTGTGCTGTGAAATGTCCCATCCGTCCTTTGAATAGCAATGAAAGTTGACAGGCAGTGAATGTCGAGTCCCAAGTCTCAAGTCCGGAGTTTCCAGTCTCGTGTCTCCTGTCTCCTGACAAGTCATATCTTTCAAACCCATCATAAATTCTCATACAATGTCCGTATAAAATAATATTATCCATCTCCGTGCTTCGTACTCTGTGCAAAATTCATATTTATAGTTTATAGTGAATGAAGGAACGGGAACGGGGAAGTGAGATCCAAATCAGCATCAGGCACCAGACATCAGACAAGTTGAAAATGAAACCAAATGAAATGAAACAAGGACAAGCAAAAAGGAGTAAAAATAAAAATATCTTATTCACAGGCATATATGATGTATTATGTATACATTACGCACATGCATCATGTATAGAAATATCAAGTATCTATTTGTGCCTTGTGCCTTGAACAGAGTGAAAAATTACGCTCGTCTCTCCTCTCATTTTTTTATCAAAGAGAAGAAAATTCAGAGAACCTTTTAAAAAAAGTTCAATTTCGCCCTTTTCCCTGCTCCCTGTTCGTGATTCATGTGCCAT
Source organism: Sminthurinus aureus (assembly GCA_034698265.1). NCBI lineage: Eukaryota > Metazoa > Arthropoda > Collembola > Symphypleona > Katiannidae > Sminthurinus > Sminthurinus aureus. The sequence goes on from JAQGBH010000511.1 coordinate 8,365, forward strand.
AGTCCGTGGTCAATATTAAGTCTGGCAAAGTAAACGGCGAATTTTTTATGTGTACATTTTTTCCATCTAACAAGTGCACAAATACAAATATACACAAATCCTCATGGAGCGTATAATAAAATGGTGCACTAAAATATGAGATGGTGCACTTTTTATTTTTTGTACGTCATTTTTGCAAAAGTGCATAAAACTATTAAAATTGTAAAAAATGACAAAATTGCACGGCCTAGATTCTAAATTCTAGATTCTGGATTTTAGATTCTAGAGTCTAGAAATTTGCTGATTTAGCGACTAGACAAAAATCGACGTCTCCTCTCGTTCCTTTCATTTCATTCATAAAGCAATAAAAAGTACTAGAATCGTACTAGATTTTTTACCTAAAATGTCTCTTGTAGTTTCTAGTTTCTAGTGCAGTAGTAGTGCAGTAGTAAATGTGAGTTATTACACTGACCTTGAATCTTGAAGGCATCATGTTACATTGAACATGTGTATTGTATATTTCCATTCTACATAATAATACACGATGTACTACAAACTAGAAACAACATCATGTTCAATGTTCAATACTCAATAACATTGTTACTCATTACTCATTTGACGCGCATTTGCATCAGACAACTGTTTTTAGGTACCTACAAAATGCGCTGTACAGGAATCGTGGATCACTCATAACTCGCAGCATTACTTAATTTAGCTTGCAACTTGCAACATGTTTTGTTTGGGTGAATTATTTATTACTCATTATTCATAAAATATCAATCCAAATTTCCAATCACTCTCTGGCATAGCCTTACATCAATAAAAATAGTTGTAATTATCCTTACACTCGTCATTAACTTATCCTGACCTGCCTCAATACATATGTACAATGCACATTCTTCTATTGAATTAAACATACAGTAAAAGTCTACACAAGTTTTTCTATAGAAATGATCCAAATGATTCAAGATTCCAGATAAATGATAAATGATTAATAAAAGGATGCAGTTTGACACACACAGAACAGAGAACACCTCAATTATTATCAAATTATTCCTCTAATGACTTGAACAAGGTGAATAAAATGATAGAAAATGAGCAGTTGACACTTGATTCATGTCATTCGAAACTTGAACTACGAAACTCGAAACCAAAAGGATTTTGAGTGATTTTTCAGGAATTTTCATAATCTAGACTCTCGAGTCTAGACTGTAGACTTTAGATGATGGTGATATCCACATCAATACCGTTGAAAATAGCATGTTGCTTTGCCATTCTCCACCTTGAAAGTGTAGTCGTTTCTGCCTCTGCTTCTGCTTCGGCTTCTGGAAATTTTTTGGTCACCGGAGAAAATAATCCAATTTTCCGGAGTTATTGGAGAAAATGGCGCGTGAGTTCATTATCCAGTGATAAATTTCTGAGTCATGTCGGAGGATCAACAGCCAACATGGACGTTCAATCGGATATGGGGTCTGAATCGGAAATGGAAATGGGATCCCAAATGAACGAGTCAACTTCGATGGGATGGAACAAGAACACGGATGAATGTGGAGGAAACTTTACCAGTTTGAAGGAGGGTGAAGCGGGAATGATTCAAAGTCCAAATTATCCACATTTCTACCCGTATGGACTCAATTGTCAGTGGATTCTCGAGGTAAATTGAAATTCTGAAGTTCACGCTCAATGCTCAACTCTTGACAAAAATTTGACATTTGATTATAAATCAAAAGTTTCAAAAGTCGCTGTTTGTTTGTTTTAATTTGTTTTGGGGTAAAATAATTATAAAATGTAAAATTATAGACAGAGCCAGAGAATCAGATTGAAATGACAATTTTTGACATCCGAATCAAAAATCCATCTTTCACTGGAGAACAGGACAATCTGCTCATTTCAACGAATAAAGATTCGGAATTTGCTCAAAGGTTGTTGCAAAATTCAAAAATACTTTGGCAGCAATTTTTTACATGTCACATCATTTTTAATAATAATAAATGACTGTTGTTGTTGTTTCCATTTTAGATATGCTGGAGATTTGAACAGTGCAACTCCTTTCAACCTCTTGTCCGAGTCCAACAGAATTACTTTGACCTTTCACACCACTTTGACGAGCACTGGATCAAATGGTTTCAAAATTGGATATTATGTACGTAAAATTCGAATATTTTATCAACTATCGATTATTTATTGTATTTTTTAATTGTTGCTCATGTTTTTAATAATTTTTGACCTGTGTTTGTACTACAGATTAGAAAAAGAGGTCAAAAACAAAAACCATCAATTATTCAAAGTATCGGGGCAGTTACTCCACCGGTTGCAGCTGCTTGTGATGTCGCACCTGTCGACCTACCTCGTTCCCGAAATTCATACAATGAGAACTTTATTCGACACCGATTTCGAGCCATCCGCCGTCTGCAACGAACAAATCCAAACCCACATTTGGTTGCTCTCGTCCTCGATAATAAACATTTTTGCTCCGGTATTAAAACTAAAAATCCCAGATTTTTTCCACTTTTCCTCTATCATTTTAAGGTTTAAAGTGACCTCAATTTGGTTTGGTCTCATGTATTTGTATTTTGTAACCATAGGAACTCTGATCAGGGATAATTTTGTAATGACCTCTGCTCACTGCACACAAAAGTATGTGAATTATGAATTATTACGAATATCGAATAGTAATTTTACAATATACTTTTCACCTATCAATTTCTTTCAGTTAATCTAATGTGAAAATGTAAATTTTAATGCTGTTTTTACATGTAATTTTACTAGTGTGGAAAGAATCGAGATGATTTTTGGAACTCCGGACATTACTTTAACTGATGCGGGAGTTCAAAAGCGGTATGTGAATGTCTCTTCCGTTTTTCAGCATCCCTTTTTCGACATGACTACTGGAAGTCATGACATCAGTTTGATCCGCTTGAAGAAACCCATCATGTTTACAAGTACACATTAAAAACCACATGATAATTATTTTTTATTTTTTATTTTTTAAAAGAAATTATTATCTACTCTTTGATTTTCGGTTCTAAATACTAAATGTATTTTTTGTTTGGTGTCTTTGCATTTTTATTATATTTTTAGGATATGTGAAAGCAGCTCGACTGCCACAGTGGTCAAATCTTGGGATTATTCTGAGTAATGCTAATTTTCAAGTTTCCGGGTGGGGCGATTCAAAAGGTCAGCACTTTTCCTATTGACTTTTTAAAAATTAATAAAAAAAACAAACCAAAAATCCAAAATCCCGCCATGTAGATTCTATGTCTAACTTTTGTTTTCTATTGTATTGTACTGATCAATTCAATTGTCAATTCGTTACACTACATATATAGATGGCACTGTCTACGCCAGATCTCGAGGGATGGAATTTACAGTACTGCCGAATGCCGCTTGTCGCTCCTCCTTTCACAAGGGACTCAATGGACTCATGCTATGTACAAAGGGAAAATCCAGTTCCAGCTCAGCTTCATCAACATGTCAAGTTAGACTCAAAGCTCATAATTCACAACAAGTTTCGCTCTCAAATGTCAAATGCCAAAGCCAATGCTTCATTTTTTAACCGACTTTTTTACTCTATTTAGGTTGATTCGGGAAGTCCGATAATTGCCCGTTGTGGTGAAAATGGTGATTTCAAACCCTGCTACAACCCAAGTACTAATAAGCCTTTCCGCATGCAGTTGCGTGAAGATCGATGTTTCCTAAAATATTATCTTCCCCAACTCTTTGCCATGAGATCGGAACAAGAAATTGAAAACCTTTTTAATGATATCGAGGATGACGAGAGTGAGAATGAGTTGTCATTTTCATGGTCATTGAACAGAATTCTTCGAAACTCCAATTCCAATTCGACTGAGAATGTGAATGGGACAAACCCCGGAAAACCCAATAAAGGTAATCGCCCTCAAAAGCCTTCCAATCGCCCAAATCGCCCTTCACAAAATCAAAACCACCGCCCTCAAAAACCATCGAATAATCATCGTCCCCAAAAACCAGGACAACACAACAATCACAACAACAGACCACAAAAACCGGCAAATCGTCCAAACAAACCGCATAATAATAATAACAAACCAAAACCAACGAAACCGATCGCAGGTGGAAATGGAACCAGCACTAACGCCACAATGCCGGTGGAAAATGTGGGTGTAAATGGGACGATGGTGTCTGGAAATGGAACAAATCCTCAAAAACCAGGAAATAATAATCAGAAACCACCGAAACCAGGTGCCAGTGCAGGTAATTCAACGTCGAGTGCTGGTGGTGGACAACGCCCGCAAAGTCCTGGTGGTAAACCTGGTGGTAAACCTAAACCCGGAAAAAGACCACCGGGAAATGGAAATGGAAATAAACCGGGAAATAATAATAATGGCGCCAACGGTGGCGGGTGTTTAAACCCGCCAACAGCAAGTCGTATGAATAACTGTGATCATTTTACTCAATCCACTGCAGTTGTTTTGGGCCTCGCAAGTTTTGGATCATGTCAAGAGGGTTTTGTCTTCACGAGGATCACGTCAAATCTCGATTTTATTTATTCAACAATCAATAATTTCTAATCTTGAATAGTCATCAAAGTCAAGAAAAGGCAAAAATGTCTCGAATCTCGAGTCTTGAATATTGAATATTGAACTTTTAAATTATTTATCATTTTTTATTTTAAAGAATTTTTACCGTGGTTTACACTTCAAAATTTTTTTGTACATATGTAATTTTTATTCACTCATTAAACATAGAATTTGAACCCCAAACTTTGAAATAAATACTCATTAGTGAAGAAATAAACTAACTAAAATAATATAATATGATATAAAATAAATGACGATTGCACCGTTAAATTATCCCTTATTTTGTTGTGATTGAGAATTTGGCCACTGTACAATATTTATTTTATCCATGCTTTCGGATTTTCTTGCAAATTTGTCAGCCATATCAGCAATATTGTAGTAAAGAGCAGGAGCACATTTCCCATAGACAAAACTGAGATGATTGAAGCCCAAAACAGGGACGATGAACGGTTTGCTCCCGATCAACAGTCCGGCTTTTAAAACATCCTTTTAAAGGAATTGAACAAAAAATTATTATCAGATCGAAATGAAATAGTATAAAATAAATCAAAATAAAATAGAAACTATAATCTTATCCTCATTTTTTATTTCAAATTTTGTGAGTTGAGAATTGAGAACCTGAGGAACAATCAAACTATCCCGATCTCCATACATTAAAACGACGGGCGTTTGTATATTTGAGGGGTTGTAACAGGGTGGTTCTCTGGAATGATATTTTTCATAGTTGCCCAGGAAACCGTAGTCATAGTAACAGAATTGATGTCGTCCAATAATCATCTGCATAATGTGTCCCCATTGCCAACAGGAGGCTTGTTGAGGAAGCTCCGGTGTGCTCAAAGGAACCACGCCCTTTAAATTAACAAAGCCAAAACCATTTGCTTGAGTATTTATCGTTCATCTTTTTACACCAACTTTTATTTATAAACATGCTAAAATGATAAAAATGCAAAAACTTCTGGTGGATAGTAGAAATATAAAGAGACTGTATTAGTTTGACATCCGCTGTCTCCAGTCAGGTAATTAAAAGCGTCCAGGCAGAGTTTCATCCCCTCGGGCGTGTGTGGATCACACTCATTTGGAACAAATCGACGAATCACTCGTTGCAAATATTCGGGAAGAAGAGCTCCGCGGTCGAAAATTCTCATCAGTTTCTGCCTCCATCACGAAAAAAAATTTTCAATTAACAATAATACTAATTATTATCAATACGCATGGCTAAAAATTTACAATTACAGTAGACATTTTGTACATACAACTTCTGTTCTGTAGAGCGGAGCAATGTGTTTGAGAGGACTTTCCATATGATTCAAGTACATGCAAGGGGCGAGGGCGATGAAAACTTGGATTTTCTTGTTAAAATCTGGAAACTTGGACAAAGCTCCAAACATCAAGTCCGTTCCAATGGAATAACCGATCCAAATTATTTTCCTAAAGCCGCTCAACTTTCGCACTCGATCCACAACGGGTCTCATGTCATTCTCAATTATTTCATCGATCCTGTTTGGATTGATCAGAAATTTTACAGGGAATTTTTCAAATGTACTTTGTATTTTTCTTGTGCATTTTTGATTCCTTTGATATTTGATAATATTTGATTTTAAACAGTGGATTTCATACGAATATTTCCAGTATCTCCGATCCTTGAATCCGAAATCGGGGTTGATATGACCCGGTGAATAAGTTGTTCCTCTCATGTTCATCAAATAGACGTCAAAACCTCGATCATGCAGAATTGCCGCTATAATATTTTTAAATAAAAACATAAATGGAATAAAAAATAAACAGTACAAAATACAATGTAACAATAATAATTATTATTATTATTAAAAAGGTATAAATAATAATTCAACAGTACGTAAATCATACGTAAATGAGTTTTATTTGGTTGAAGAACGTGGTCATGACTTGAACTGAGCATTCCATGATGAATCACAATTGGCACACCCGTATTTTTTCCAACTCGGTACATTAGCAGCTCATAGCCGTCATATGTGCTCACTCGAATCTCAGTCACATCAAATCCATCGCTCCTCAAAATCTCTGACTTGAAAAAAATCAATGGAATAAATTATTTTATAGCTGGGTTTTTCTTTTTTCAAGTATTGTAAATTGCAAATCTTGATAAAAAAGTTTTAGGTTAAAAACTTACAGTATTTAGCAATTTTTTATATTCTTCCTCAGGAGTGCTTGGATTTACATGGTCATCACAAACTGTACAATTGCTGTAGTCTAAAATTTTGGGGTAATCTTTAAGAATTTCATATTTCCAATCCACTTCAATTCCATTCCCAGGGTCAGCCGCTGGTTGTTCTTGTTCTTGTTGATTTCCCCCCGTCTCTTCACCACGCACAAATAAAGTTGATGGGGAAAAGAAAGCAACTTGAATCAGAATCAAGAGATACAAGCAGTCGAAAAGGTGAATTTTACTCTCCATTTTTGAAACCCATAAACAAAACTAACAAAAAGCCAGAAGCACAACTAAAAAGTTGCACCAAGAATAAAAGTCACAAAGAACACAGAACAAGAAGAAGTTGACACAGAGATCATGAATTTTTATGTGTGATGGAAAATGGAAAAATTTCCAATGTGTTCCAAGTTCCAAGTTCCACAAGTTGAGCTAAACAACTATATTATGCATTTGTGCATTCCATTTACAATTCACTATGAAAAAATTCCGGTTCTAGGTTTTAGGTTCAATGAATATTTTAAATATACTTTTACTTGAGTAAACATATCATGATAATTACAAAAGTTGGAGTCATGTCTCATTGTCTCATGTATTCTTGAATCTTGTCCCGTCATCCATCAGCCACCATAAATCAGCATTCTTAGACGGAATATCGCACGAGTAAAGAGTAACGAATAAAACGAGACGCTATCACTTTACATTTAAATTCAAGTCTTTTCTTAACCGGTTTCTTACTTTTCACGTGCAACGTGCAGAGACGCAGACAGAGAGAGAGAGAGATCATTGCCTTTTTCTTTGTGTCTCTTGCGTAATATAAATATCTTATGTAATCATAATAATGACTGATGCATTTTATTCAATTCCATTCCATTTTTGTACCACAGAAAAACTACCATTTTTACTTCATTCATAGTTTATCCTTCACAGATCATCTGTATTCTCTGTCTGAATTTTTCACCCAATTTACTTAATTCCACCATTTATAATTTACTCAATTTTCTGAATTTCTAGTGCGGATAAGGGAAAAAGGAAAATAAATCAGTCAACAAAAAGTGTTGTACAGTTTTGAGTTTTGAGAGGAACTGTCCATCTTTCTATTTTTTTATCGCCTTTGGCTTTAGCTTTCGATTTACGGTTTGTGGTTTTCATTTTAGGGTAAAAGTTCCAAGCAGCTGTAGTTGAGCTCCATCCTCGTATGCAGAATGGAAAAATAATGTAGAACAGAGATCAATGGAAATAGAGAGTAGACAATAGACAATAGAAAATATTTAGAGGGAGTGTGAGTGAGTGAGTGGAACCTTACTGCGAACTTTGGACTTTTCCCCATCCATTTAAATAAATTCACCATTCACGATATTCTATATTTTATATTCTCTATGCAATAATTCAATATCAAGTTTCTCCGTTTTCCGGCTCCCCATTCACAATTTATAGTTGACAGTTCAGTTTACAATTCAGAATTCAGAGCTCAGAACTAAAACTCAAGGACGTTCAACATTTAACATTGAATGTTCAATGAATATTTATTCGTAGAGTTTTCTTCTTTGAATGCATGTCGAACGTAGTTACTAGATACATTTAAGTACGAGTTGGAGATGAAGTTTAGAAGAGTTCCGGAATCCGGAAAAACAGTTCTAGATATTTACAACTCAAAACCCAAAACTCAAAACTTGAAGCTTGAAGCTTGAGGGTGAAGAAAAAAATAAAATGGGTAGGAAGTAAAAAGTAAAGAATACCACACTCGATACTCGATCATAACAAACTCATTGATTCTTGGTTCATCTTCTTTGTTCATTAGGGCTCCTTGTGGATTTCCAATTCCGAATTCCATGTGGATTGTGTGTTGTGGATCCTCTCCATTCTTTATTCTCCATTATCCATACAAAATAGCTAAAAATGTAGGGCATCCAGAGACTATGTAAAGAATCAAGAATACAGACTATTTTGACTATTGACTGTAAACTGTAAACTGTAACTTTGGGATTTGGAAGTGAGAAAATGTCAAAAATATTATATGCCGTTTCGTATATATGATGTATGTACAATGTACAATGTACAATGTACAGATATTTTCCTGATCTCCATTCTCCGGTCTCCAGCCTCGTTCTATTCTCTAGTTGATTGTGAGAAAGTCCAAAGGGAAGCTCAATTCGGAGACTGTGAATTCAAGATTCACGCTTCGCCAAAACCAAAACCACAACCAAAACCATTGAACAAGAGAAGTACGTGAAGTTGGGAAGATGGAATATAAGAAAGTCTGTCTCATTTCTCTCCTCTTGCCTTTTTCTCGGCGGCTACCCCCTGGGGATTCTATTTTTTGGCATTTGAAAAAATACTTGAATGTATAGATTATAGATGGATGAGCAATGTGGATCTACGATGTATGAGATATGAGGATAGATTGAATCAAGAATTCCGAATTCAGAATTCAGGATCCACAATCCAAAGAGGAAAAAGAACTGTCTGTTCTGTTCTGTTCAAATCGATCCAGTGTATTTTTGGTACTTTTTTTATTTTTTACACATGACAAAAATACGTCAAGGAAAATGCATCAATGTATTTCTACTGTCTACAGTTTACAGTCTACAGTCTGCAGCGGTGCTTTTTGCCGTCATGTGGACTGTCAATTCAATTGAATTTCAAAATTGAAAATATAATATTGTAGAATCAAGTGCAGTATATGGGATGATGGCACAAAGTCCAAAGTCCAAAGGCTAGAAGCTGGAAGCTAAAAAACTAAAGTAAATGCAGACGGAAGGGAAAAATGAGACAAATAATAAAAGTCAAGGACTAATCAATATTGTCCATTAGATGTACCAGTTCTGTCAGTAACTTTTTTTATTTTATCCTCAGAGTTTAGAATTTTAGAATAAATTTATTTGACCTTCATTTTTGGTGTGTTGTACGCAAATAACAGTACATTATGTATGGGTTATGGGTTTGTCCCAAGTTAAACTTTGTAAAAGTTTCTTTATAAACCTTGAAGTATTGATTATGACATTTTTATTTTTATTTTTAAAGGTAAAAAATATCAGGATTTTTTGGAGTCACTGCACCCTCCTCAATTTCAAAAGTATGAAACTCGTGTATTGGGAATCTTTGTGGAATTCTTTGACGATGGAGTTGTAGCAAACTAAGACTTGTGGCATCTTGATTGGGATTTTGAGATATGGCATCATTATTTCGTCTCTGTTCCACAACGTACCGCTCAAGAGTCATTCCATAGTTGTAAAAAGTAGAAGTGAGTAGTTTTCTTTCCCTTTCCTGGAAGGAGGATGCTTTTTCAAGTTCCAGTTTCCGCTCACTAATTGCTCCATGGTCAGTTGAAAGTCTGGATATTTCCCTGTTATCAAATTTTAGTTGTTCCTCCAGCTTAGAATTTTTCAGCTGAAGCTACACATTGGAAATTGGAAATTGGAATCATTGAACAGAAAATAATGAAAAGAAAAATGTTTAAAAAAAAATAACCTCTTAAAGATGTTTATAGCTGTACCTGTTTTAAATCTTCTTCCAATTTACTTATTTTCTCTTTGTTTCCTCTCTTCAGTCTTTCAAGATCCAATTGTACAAGTTTCATTTCCTTTTGATGGTTAGAACAAGTTTCTTTTTCGAGACCAGCAACTAAAATTAATAATATTTAAACGGTATTAATCATTATTATTATGGGTTTTAAGAAAAAGTGATCATTTCTATAAAAAATTGATATGATCTCACATTTTGTTACATCCTGTTCCAATTTTAATATTTTTGTGCTTAGTTTCTCGTTTTCTTTTAATTTGTTATCTATTTTGTGTTTGTGAGAAAGCTGAAGGATTTCCATTGTTTTATTCATTTCCAGTTTTTCCTTGAAAAATAAAATATTATGATAAAATATTATGAATGTTTTTGAAATTGAAAATCGGATCTTTCTTCCTGTTTCATATTTTCTCTCTTTATAAATAAGACAAAATCATAAAAAGTGTTATTACCTTTTCAAGCTTTTCGTTCAAAGTCTCTAGTTTCTCTACTTTTGTTTTGAGATCATGATTCGTGAATTTAAATTCCTTTTCAAAGACATGCTGTTTTTCTAAGGCATCATTATTTTGTTGACGGGCGTTTTCAATTGCAGTCTTTTCTTTGGTTTCTGTCTCAATGATTTTTTTCGTCATACTCTGAACTTGCTCTTGAAGCAAAGTATTCGTAATTTGAACTTTGTCGGATTGATTCTTCAACATCTATTAAAAATTTAGTTATTGAAAATTTGTGCAAACTCGACCAGTATTTAAAAAAACAAACTTGGATTATTAATTAAAACAATTTCATATAAATAACAATAATAATTATTTTAAATGTTTATTATTATATTACTTGATGCTCGTGATTCAAGTTATTTAAAGATCTTTCATGGTCATTTTGAGTTTTCAGTTGTGTTTTCAGTCTTTCATTTTCAGCAACAAGGTTTTCTTTTCCCTCAGTCATTTTCAAAAGTTGTCGACGAAGATCCAAACACTCCTAAATTAAAATTTGAAAGTAAAAATTTCTTCCATCTGTAATCTATACCGTTGCTATGGGCAACCCAAAATGGTTGCTACGTAGCAACAGTAAATATTCCATTTCGAGCTATAAACAATTCATAATGTTCATAATATTTATTTTGTTCCGAGTAATATCAGTAATGATTATGTTTTGTAACTATACTAGAGTGAGCTCTTCTTTGGTATTATTCAGTAAATTAATTTCTTGGCCAAGTAGTTGATCTGTATTTTCCAGCGTATCTTCAGTAGACGCAGTCAGTTCAATTATGGCAGACATCAGTTGAGTCTGATTAGAAAAAACTTTTGCTTGCATAATATTTTTAAATACTCTATATATATATTATACACTAGAAATTGTTACACTTTTATTATATTTATCTATCTTTAAAATTTATATTATTACCTGCATTTTTTGATCCATCCTTTTAATTTCACTTGAAAATTTCTTAGCATTCGGACAATTGACAGCACAAACAAGGAGGAGTTGCAGAAGACGAGAAATTTCATTAGTATTTCCCCCACCAAGAGAAATAATGGCGGAACTTGGAGTCAAGTAAAGTGGAATTAAATGCCCACCTTCCTAATTAAAAAATTATCAACTTAAATCAACAAAAAAAACATGAATTGTTCATGACAATATTTAACAACATTTATTATCTTTTTCGAGTTAACGCAATAAAATTTCACAAAAAATAATAATGCTTATTATTTTATTATGGAAAACCTGTTGAGCATAATATTTCTTCATCTTGTCAATCAAAAAAGCTAAAGGAGTGATGAAACTTTGATCACTATGATTATTATTATTCAGATCATTGGTAAAAAAATACACAGAGTCAATATCATTTTTCAAAATTTCTTGTATTAAAATCACATCCTCGAAATCCTCCGCCCTCAATTTTGCCGTACTACTACTTTGAGATTTATTTCTGTATTTTTTGTATGTTGGTAAAGAAGATGCCCAAAATAAAAGGCTATTTTTTCTATCTTGATCTTTATCCATATTCTTCCTAAATGTCAAATGCCAAGCGTCAAATTCTAAAAAATTAATGGAAGAGTATTTTACATTAGTAATTTTGGAATCCTAACCTTCAACTAAATTTTGTTGCTTACTCTCACTTTGCTTTCACACACTGTGTATAATTTACGTGTAGCATTAAATGAAATGACAAAAGTGAAATTCATAATGGGTATTTTTGTTTTATATTGTACATGTATGTATTCTGTATTCTGTATCGTAAATCGTAATCTCTCCGCTCTTTGACAGATAAAAATGATGAAGGTTAATACCGATACATATTATGTGTGTAAATAATAATAATCATTTTCCGCACTTGCACGATGCACGACTATTAATGAAATTCAAATTTTACACTGTACGCTGCAGTTGTGTAATCTAATCAGCAATATTATTTCCTTTTATTACTTTTTTATCAATATTTCTAATTTCTATATGTTTTGCTATGTAAAAGTGTGACTGCAAGAAGAGCCAAATAACAAATGACTCAAACACAAAATGAATGACACTCATCAGTTCAGCTGTCATTTGTCGTTAGTTCATTGCACATTAGTCAACTCAATGATGAACGATTGAACGTGAATTAAATGTTTGTGTTTGTTGTAAGATGTAACGTGTATTTTATACAAAAAATGGAATCAATTGACAATTGATACAAAGTTGTAGAATTGTTTAGCAAGCTAACTTATTTCCAATTTCCTTTTTCCACAGCCCTCCATTTTCCATAGCTGTCCTAAAAAATTAATTAAAATGAGATTCTACTTAATTAAATCATGTCGAAGGCTGTAGCATCAAGTTACATGGAGTCTTTGAGTTTTGAATCAGATTTAAGCATGCATATTGAATATTGAAAACTTATGTGTTTGTGGTTCATGATTCATGAGCCATGGGAAAAAATCAAACATTTTTCTCATTTTTTCCCCGTATTCCCCGTATTATGAGTTGTGGGATCAATAAAATTAGTCGCCAAGATTTTCATTCATTCATCATTTTTTCTTTTAGAGTTTAGAGTCGCAGCTGGAAACTCCTTTTCCATGTTCTCCTATTCCGTTTCCATCTGCATAAAATGTACATATATGTATCCTGTGGTTCTGGTATACAGCATATATACCATATGTAGAATGTAGATAATATAAAATACATATTTTTCTCGAACCTTCAAAACCAAAACCAAAAAATCTTTTAAGTTCATCTCTCTTTTGTCTACAGACGACAGTCTAATATATTATGATGAAAAAAATGAGGAGAAGAAACAAAAGCATCCTGTATTTTCTTTATTCTTGCACTCTATTCTACTTTCTAGTTTCTACATTTACTACAATATACTATTTAGGTATGTAATATGTAATGTGCATTCTACAGTCTACAATGTGCCTGTTACTTCTGCCTGCTATCAAAAATACATATTTTTAAAATTTGCAAAAAAATAAACTATAAAAATACAAAATACACTGTTGTTCTTTCCCTAAAGCTTTCACTTTTTTCTTGTTTCTGTTCCTTGGGACAGAAATATGAAATTGTGACCATAATTTTCCAATGGTTGACTTTTCCCTTGTCTTTTTGTCCTTTCTATATAAATATACGTACAAAATACAATGCACATTGAACGTGCTACAAAACATTCTATATTTTTTGTATTATAGATTGTAGCTTACTTGGTTTTTGTGTAGTCACTTTTTCGTTTTTTAAACATACTTTTTACTCTTACGTTGGCTGTACACTGTACAGTTTACAGTGTACAGTGTACGATGCATCTTGTATAGTATAAAAAAGTAAAAGATTTCTTTTTCTCAGTCCCATATTGTATAATATGTAATTTGTTGACTCTACTTTTTGGATTGTGGATTGTGTAATACAGAATACAGCTATATTATGTAACTATATTTGTGTATAGTGTATACATATTGTGAATCCTCTTCTATCTTCACTTCTCGAATCGGGCTTTCTCGCTGTCTTTTCTCTCTCTCTCTCTCTCTCTCTCTTTCTTCACACACCATTACTTTTCTTTCAACCTCCGCATTAGTCATCCCGGATACTCACATGGAGAGTAAAAGGAAGTTGAAATGAAGAACAAAACTTCCCCACGAATTATATGGTCTCAAATGTAAAGCTCTAGAGCTTTAGAATCCAGAACTCTCAACTCTTCACAACCTCTGAGTTCACAACCTTAAAACCGTGAGTCTTAAAAAGTAGAGAAAGACACCAGGATTTCTATGGATAAATATGAAAAGTTATGAATTTTATTGATAAAGATGCCTTTGAAAGAGTTGAAGGTGGAATGACGGAGGGGTGAGAAAATTTGACATGTGTTAGAATTCCGAATTCCAAAATCAGCCACGTGGTTTTAGATTTTAGATGTATAAAACATAAACCCTTTAAAACTTGTGAAAAAGAAGGTTGAGAGTTGAGACAAGATTAATTTTGGACATTTAATTTTTTAAATGATGGCGATCCGCAAAATTTGAAAAAATAATGACTGATGACAGTTCATTAATTATTAATTATGAATGAGGAATCGTATTTTCTTTACGTTGTTAAACATGCCCAAAATGGGCTCATAATAGAATATTATGAGAAATAAGAAAAAAAAGAATATTAGCACTGAAAAAAGGCTTCTCTCCGACAACCGACAACTGACTCTGACAACTGGTGTCATACACGGTTTTTTTGTTTAAAACTTTGAGAAACTTTTCCATTTTGTTTTTGCAAAAGTGAAGGCAATATAAAGACGAAGACATGGCTTATTTCTTATTTCACTTTCTCAACCAAGAACCAAGACACGGAGACATAATTATGGAAAAATTAGAAATTAAAACTTAGACGTAATATGTCACGAGGGACGGGAAATGGGATTATAAAGGTGTGATTTGGAAGTATGAGATGGCGGAGGATGGAACGGAGAGTTTCAGAAGATCCGCGTGATTTAAACCTGAGAGTTTTGAGATTTTGAGAGTTTGGGATCTTGAGATTTGGGATTTTGAGACCGAGTGAATGGTTGAATAAAACTGGACGGAAGTGAAGTAAAGATTTCTCATGTGTGAGCTAAACCGATTTTGAGCAACTACTTGAATCTTGAATGTTGAACTTGTTCATACTTTTTCTTCCCTCTTCTTCTTTTCGTAGTAAATACCAGATGACTCGCGTCTAGATTCTAGATTCTAGATTCTAGAGTGTAGATTCTGAAGTCTGGAGTCTAGATTCTAGATTCTAGATTCTAGAATTGTGCAATAAGGGACTCGGTGGCTCATTCAGTTCAGCTGAGTTCAGTTCAATTGACAACGGAGAGCGGAGATGACGGAAGAGGGAAAAAGCTTTGGGGACTTTTGAATGATCCAGAGAATACCCATCCTGGATCCTGGATGCTGGAGAATCCTCAAACTTTTTACTTAAACAAATGAAGCGCTTTTGGCTTAGCTTGACTTACTTTCCTTCTTTTTCTCCCGGTGATTCAACATTCAACCTCAACTTTCACTCTGCTCACTCCTTTACTCTTTCCTCTTCACTCTTGACTCTTTACACAGCCACAGATCGGTGATATTTATGGGAAATTCTCATTGGTTTCACACATGATACCCCCATTCCAGTGCCAACGCCAATGCCAATACGAATACGAACACCAATGCAATCCAATGCAATAGATCTCCAGTACAGTCAACTTTCATTCCAAGAAAAAAGGAGAGAGGTAACTTTTTGGCCTTTTTCCTCGGTGAGAGGAAAAGGGAAATCACCACCAAAGATTAAAAAAGAGAAAAGAGAAAGGGAGAAATTCTGGTTTTTCTGCCTACTTTTATATTTTATAAGTTATAACTACAGGATTTTACATGGATTCCTAATTCAGAATTCGGAACTCAGAATGTGTGT
Source organism: Sminthurinus aureus (assembly GCA_034698265.1). NCBI lineage: Eukaryota > Metazoa > Arthropoda > Collembola > Symphypleona > Katiannidae > Sminthurinus > Sminthurinus aureus. The sequence goes on from JAQGBH010000511.1 coordinate 24,484, forward strand.
GAATTAAGTGCTTTCTCTACATCTTTCATCCTCCGCATGGTTATGAGTTTCAAATTCTGTACTTGGTTTGGCTTGTTACTAGTTTACTAGTCCTCTGTTTGTATTTGCTATGTTTTGTGTACATTGTACACTGTACAGTGTACAGTGTGCAAGTGCAATTAATCTTTGTAATGTTGGCCAACTGTCAACTTTCCAGCATCCAACGCTTTATATAATTCCTGCACAGAATACAGAATACACAATACAGAATGCTCAGAGTTTCAGAGTGTAGAATGTAGAATATGCATGTGCAATGTGTACATTATATAGATCGTCATTGGATGTTTGTGTGTGTGTGAATTTTAGTTTGTAGATTCTAGATTCTAGATTGTACATGGAGATGGAGATTTGCGAGTTTTGAGTTGTGAGTTGTGACCGCACACTGAGAAACTGTATCATAACTCATAAAATACTATGTACATTGTACATTGTACGTTGCATCTTGAATGGCCTTTGCCCTTTGCACACGGGCAAAAAACCATGCTCTTTTCTCTATTTGTAGTTTGTGGATACGATACAAGATTCAAGATTCAAGACACAAGTAAACAAAAAAGACATTGAGTAAATAACCAGGATGATTATGTTGGGCTGGTCTGGTCTGGCCTGGTGTCTGGTCCATAAAGCTCTCTGTATATGAAATTCGTAGACTATTTGTAAATCCTATCTACAAATTGTCCGTTTTCCGTTGCTCGTATTGCTTATTCCGTATTGAATGCAAATATCTAATAGAAAAAAGTCACTATTCTTCGTCCAACCTCCGGAATTTTGTGCCAGCTTGGAAAAATCAAACATATAGAATACAGAAAGTAGAAAGTAGAAAAAAAGCTCTTTACGATGATTAGCCTTTCCCCTCTCAAATAAATGAAGGACAACCTCTAACCTCTGCACTCTGCATTCTGCACTCAACATACTCTACTTTCTACGTCTAGTTTATAGTTTATAGTTTGGTATTTGGTATTTGAGATGTCATAGCTCATAGCTCATAGGTCAATGTCTCTACTCTCCACTCTCCATTCTATACTCTCCAAGATGCACCATGATAATAAATAAAAGGAGGAATGCAATGAAATTACTTGAGCACATTTTTTACTCCTTTTTTATGTCTCTATCAAGAATCAAGAATCGAGACTCGAGACTCGAGACATTTCACTTTGACCTTTCATTTGAATGTTGAAAGGAATATGCATAATACATATAGATAAAAAATGATGGAGGAAATGGTGAAATGTTGGCTGTAATAATAATAATAATAATAATTTTTTTATATAGTTTTGTAAGCTGTTGGAAGTTGATATTGTGTATTGTGTATTGTGTATTGTGTGTGTTGTGAATTGTGAATTGGGATGAGATGGTTAATAATGGATAAGATTTAAATAATTGACCATTTCACCATGTTTTTTTATGCTCGTATTATTTGGCTATGAGCATTAATTCAGTGATAAATGTGTGACATGATTATACATAAAACACAATTCATGGTAATAGGGAATCGAGCATAAAATATCTATATTATTGTGCAGAATACAGAGAGAATAGAAAATACCGATTACACATTACACATTCTGGAGAAAAAGATGAAGAGATAGAAAGTACAATACACAATATACAAGATAATAAATACAAAATAAAGACATGTTGAGATATTTAGAGTTTAGACATGGTGAGAGAAATGAGGAGGCACTAAACTCGCTATCGTACTATCAACTACGATTACGATTAGAACTACAACTACAATAACTATGAACTATCAACTAAATAAGCACTACGGCAATGAAATTTCCATTTTATGTCTTCCTTAAAGCCAAAAAAGCGGAGACATGCAAGTGTTTCCAAATTCCAAATGTATGTAGAATCTAGAATGTAGACGATAGATATCATCATCATCATAATCATTCCGAGAAAATTCTCATCTCATTGATTCTGGCTGAGAGCCATTTCACTTTTTTCCCCAACTTATTCCAACTCTTGCAAATCCGTCCAGAATCTAGAAATCCAGAATCCAGAAAGGGCATACAGATATTTGGAGTTTGGAATTCGAAATTAGAAAAACAGAGAAAGACACAATTCACAAAACACAAAAGAGAAATTGTACATTATCTAAGGTTTCAAGAACCAGGAAAATAAAATACATGGACTTTTTTCCAACTTTTGTTGTGTTTGTCAATTTTTCGCTGCTTACTTTAAAACAAAAGATTGAGTTTGTTTTTCTCTTGTACAAATATGCTTGTGAATTGGAAATTGAAGACTTTCATAATTTAGTATTTTATAGGTTAACAATTTGAAGATACAAACTTGGTCATTGGTTGATAAAAGTTGCGTTTTGGGTACATTTTTTGATTTTTAATTACGCATGGAATTTGGAATCTAGAATTCGGAATCGAATGCATGATGCAGAATTCAGGTTTGAGGGTATGAAAACCAGAGAATTAAAAAGACATGATATTATCTGCTTTGTCCTTTTTGCTTACGGACATGCCTGTGGAATGTGGAATGTGGATAAAATCTCCGTTCTCGTTTCTCATGTTTATTTTCTTGTCTTTTTTCTTTTCGCTTGCGGGTCGAGATTCAAGACGGATCGAGTTTTGGTTCTGGTTCTCATCTGTTGTCAATTTCTCAGGATACAAACCCTTATGGTTCTTGGTTCTAGGTTCTAGGGTCGAATAAATAAAAAGACAACAGCAGAGTCACAGACAGAGTCAGAGGCAGAAAAGGGTAGCGTGAGTAGTGAGTAGTGAGTAGTCATAAGTCAAACGATTTGTTGTTTTTTGTATTTTTATCCTATTCATTCTGTATAGAAAAGATAGGATGAATTTTGCCCTTCGCTCCAATCTCCGATGCTCTTTTTTCATATTATTCTTACTCAACACTCAACATAAACAATAGGAAAACACAATTTCATCCTGGACGCTTTTTTTCTGGTCTGGTTCCATATTCATTGTTCAATGTTCAATGTTCAGTCAGCTTAAATTCAGTTTACATTGTGAATTGTCAAGTATGGAGTAGGAAACAGATGAGAGGAAAATAGGGGAAAGTACATGAAAATACATGAAATTTGTAAAGAAAAGGTAACTCAAGGTTCAAGTCAAAATACATCACTCAAGTTTCAAGTTACAAACTAGAAATAGAAACAAGAAATGAACGAGTTGCAGCCGCAGCAGAATTCTCTATGTACAATGTACAATGTACAATCTATTTAGATGTACTTCATACTTCATACTGATGTGTATACATAATACATAATATTGCATATGTCACATGTAATTTCACCCCAAAAGGAAAATGCACTTACAGCTTTCTCCGATTTACTTTTTTCTCATCCTTTTCTTCTTCTTGTGTTTCTAGTTTCTAGTTTCTGGGCTTTTTGCGTGTTGTCTACATTCTAGATTCTACATGACGCATCTTGTATCTTGTATATTGTATATTGTGTAGTAAACGGGACATTAGATATGAAATGTGGAATGTGTATGACATAGAAGCAAAAGATTACCCGCAGATACAAAAACTCTTCTTTAACAAGATTTTGCTGTAGACTGTATTCCGTATTATCTTCTGCTGTGTACTCTGGATTCTGGATTCTGGATCTTTTATCAGCTGTGTAGTTTGCAGGTTTCAGCTTGCTTTCTTTTGATTTTTTGCTTTTTGCTTTTTGAATTAAATTTAAATTCAAAACATTTCAAACACATGTAAAGACTCTAGACTTCGAGAAATTGAAGGACCCTTGCCTTGTAAAAAAACAAAGAAAAGATTTACAAAAGTTTACAAGCAAAATGAGCAAGCGTATACTGTAGGCTGTAGGCTGTATGCTGCATAAGGTATAAGTAAAAAATGAAAAACTGAAATGTTACAAATTCTGTGCGTTTCATGTTTCATGTTTTGAATTATGGACAAAAACAAAAGATTTATGTTATTTCTATTTTTTACTGTGCATTGTACAATGTACATGCTGTACAGATTAAATGAAAAGTAAATGCACATGCTTTTGACTTTTGAGTGTGGAGAAAATAAGAGGGAGAAAATGAGGATGAATGATACAAATTAAATTTTGTACGTAGATTGCAGATTGTAGGGAGCTGATTTTCCTGGATAATTTTAAACCGAGTTGAAAAACTAATTGTAAGTGCTCGTTTCATGCGCTCCTTTGCTTTGCTGTGTTTTATGTGTACATTGTACATGTTTCTCCCTATAGATTTTAGATTCTAGTTTCTAGTTTCCAGATTCCAGATCCTTGATCTTTGATAATTTGAAATGTCAGAAGAGTGAACTGGAGTAATTTGTACTGCAATTAAGCCGTGTAATTTAATATGCATAAAATGTAGATTGTAGATTGGCATACGGAGAGAATTTCCATCTGCGCCCTATATGTATTTAGGGCTTAGGACAGTGTATAATATAATATGTAATGGTAATGGCTAATGGTCATCTCGTTTGCATAACAGCCCACACAATACACAATACACAATACTACAAGATACAAGATACAAGATAGGCGGTAGACGGTAGGTATAAAACGTAGAAATGTACATGTATGGAAGAAGTAGGAGCGAGGAGGAGAAAGGGAAGAGAAAATTATTGACATTAGCTTCATTTCATAGACTCAGCCTCGGACTCTGACTCTGACTCTGGCTCTGCTCTCTCATTATCATTAAAGACGTGTACTAATTTCAGTAATTTCCATATCATTTTCTGCTATCTGTTGTTTGTTGTCTCGTGTATTCATTATTTATTTTTACATATGCAGCCGTTAGAAATCAACATTTTCACTAAAAATATGGCTCAATTTTTCTCTCTCTGACAAAATCGTAACCGAGTGCCATTTGTTATTTTACCTTGCTCCGTCTTCGGCTTGAATTAGAATGTGCAGTATTTTATATTTATTTTAGGACAGCCAGACATTTTATATACTTTGTACAAAAAAGGTACATTACACATCTTACATCGTCCATTGTACACATGCTGCCATTGGCTATCGGCTACAATCATAATCATATTCATATTCATATTTCATTTCTCAGAACAAGGAACTGAAACAGAGAACAATGATACTGACACTTACTGTTTCTATTATGTATTATGTACATTCTACATTCTACACGTTTGGGTTTTTTCATCATTATTTTTGAATGATAATTTGAAACGCAGAACAGAGAATAGAAAAGAGCAAGTAACAACATTATACGTAGTTTCTGGCTGTTAGTTGTAGAGAAAGCAAGTTACAAACTGGAACCATCCATCCAAATCATCTCATTATGCTCCAAATTTTTCTCCAGCATCTCATTTAACTAAGGAGAAATCGTGTACTTGTTTTTATTCTCATCTTTCCCATAGTTTCAAATTTTGAGGTTTGAGGTTTGAGTTTTGAGCTTTGAGTTCTGAGTTTGAGGTTCATAAGGACTGAGGACTTTGATATACGTATTTACAATTTATATCCACCACACACACGGTACAAGATACAAGATACAACAGACGTCTCCAAAATCATGTATCATGTATCACATTAACTTTTGCTCTGTTGTTTTTCAGTTTCAGTTGCCTGACTTTCTCTCCCCTCTTCATTTCATATTCCATATTCCAAAGCCATGTTCCATGCTCTTTCTATTAACCCCATTTTGCTGTAAAAAGTATTATTTACAAGGTAAAATACAGTCTGGGGTCCGGTTGCCTTATATTTTGTTTCCTCGTATAAAATTACATCAGCGTATAGTGTACAATGTATTTTCAGGGCATCAGAGAGACGACTAAAGTTTAAAATACGATATAGCATAATATTATAGCGTTGAGATTTTAGATTTTAGATTCTGTGAGCTAAGAAAAAGGCTTTCAGTTTTCTGATGATGTGATGTAATTATGAAGCCAGAATGAGATGATGAGAGATTAAAACAGAAGAAACCGAAGAGAATCGGAGCAGCTGCTGTATGGAGCAAGAAGTATGAAGTTACGAGTTACGAGCAATCAACTCATCATGCATTTTACTTGTAACTTGTAACTCGTAACTCATCGCGTGGGCATAAGAGGAAGACAAAACGATCCTCAGACGAGATGCAAAAGAAAGGAAAATTCATAAAACATTGGAAGATGGAAAAATTTAATTTTAATTATCTTTGTGTCTGTTTTGTGTCTTGTGTAAGTACTGTACAAGTCTATCATTTTTAAACATTATACACAACACACAACATATGGAATTTGGAGTTGTAGGCTGTAGCCAAATTTACAATTCACAATTTTATAAAGTCGCACAATTTCGGTATTGAGAATTGATAACGGTAATTTTATTTCAATTATCATTTCTGAGTTTGTAGTTTGGAGTTTGAAATTTCAAGTTTGAACTGACATAATATTTTTCTCGAGTCATCAAAAATCAAAAAATTTGCACATATTTTCCTATGTAAAAGTTGTACAATGAATTTTAATGAATGTTGGATAGATTTTTTAGTGCCAAAAGGAGAAAAACGGGATATTTTTGTGCGTGTACAGTGTACACTGTACAGTGTACAACGTATAAAAATGAGATTTGAGATTTGAGTTTTAAAGTACCAAATAGCAAATAGGAAAATCCAAGTTAATCCGTTAATTCCTTTAATGTGAATGCATTTAATTGTTAATTGGTTGTGTATTTTATGGCGTTTGTCTAATCTGCATTCTGCATGTAGAGTCTAGAATCTACTAGAGAGTAGAGAAGTGCTGTAATATATACAAAATACGGACGTATATATTTATGTACATAAAATATGTTGTGAGTGGACGGAAAAAGAAGGAGAATGGTAGAAAAGTTGAGTTGAGTTGAATTGAGCTGGTATGGTTTGGTTTGGGTTCGTCCGTTCGTTTGGCGTTTGGCGTTTGGGTTGAGTGGCGGCGAAACTTTTTGAGGAAATTGGAAAATTAGAGTTGTTTGCACTTGTAACTCGTAATTACGAACCCCATAAAAACCGGCTCAAGTTTCATCAATAGAAAACTTAACTTTTACAGTTTGCTCAATCTACTTGCACACACAAACACACACACACACGTATACAAGGAAGCGACAGACAGAGAGAGAGAGAGAGAGAGCAAATAAAATGGGTGAAAGTTCAAGAGATAAAATATCTGTGCATCTCCAAAATTCAAGTCAAGTGAGTTGAGTTAGTCGTTGTATGTACAATGCACATTGTAAACTGTATACGAATATACCCAATGGCACAGCAGCAGCAGCACAAGAAGATGAAGAAGGGGAGAAAGCACAAGAACAAACTTTTGAGTTTTCCTCCTTAAATTTCAAGTACAGATTGCTTCGTGTATTTAGTATTTAGTATTTACTATTTACTTAGCACCGATATCTATTATAGCAGTAGAAATAAATGCGCTTGCTTGGGTATTTTGATTTTTGGTGGACGTCTCTGTCTCGGGTCTCTGGTCTGTTGTCTGTATAGTTTTTAACGGCTTTTGGGGATTATTTGCAGCTAAATTATTCCATGAATTCACAATTTATTTTTATTGAATTTAATGAACTTGAGTCTTAAGTTGAACGGTGCCTGAGTGGAAAACTGAAAAGTTTACACAGAAGAAAATTTAACAATAACTTGATGAACATCATGAATGTAAGTGTGCAAATTTTCTACGTTTCCACGTTTCTACATAATATTATTTTCTTGTTTGTTTTGTCTAGTTTTCAATAAAATGATTACTGGAAACTGAAAATGACTCGAGCCTATTCCCATGAAAATTTTTATGCTTTTAAATTATTGTATTTTGGTTTTTTGTCTTATTTCTCATGTGTTTTGAGTATCGAGTATCGAGTATCGATTTTGTACAGTTAGATAAAGTAAAAAAAAAGTCAGAATTCTAAGAGTTTCAATTTTCAATGCACTTTGAATTATGTAAATAAAAACGGCGTTAAAAGTTCAAATGTGTCGAGTGTGGAGTGCAAACTACACCGTGCTTAATGTAAAATGATATATGATAAAAAACTCTTTATGTAGCAATTCAAAGAAAACTATAAACTATGCTTGGGGAAATAATTGAACTTTGAGAGAATTTTTCATTAATTTTTAACACCATTTTCCTTGGTTTTAGTTTATGAATATTTATTCGAATTCGGATTTTACAAAAGTTGTTACATTTTTGAAAGTGTGTAGTGAGCATTGCACAAAAGACAATAAGAAGGAAACTTTCTTTTACAAATTTTTCAACCAACATAAGAATGACATAAGGGTAGAAGAATGAATCCGAAGTGAAGAAAAAAGGCGAGTTTTGAACTATGTTGACGATGTTGAAAGTCAATTTTGAAAAGTCAAGGACAAGTTTGAAGAGCCTTTGACTTAAACTCCTGTGTATGGAACTCCGGGAACTCCTGGGCCTGTGAATAAAAATGAATAAAATAGGAAACATGTTAAATGTTTACTTCGGAAGCCACACCAAACGAAAACAACATTTTAAAAATTCAATAGAAAATTCATTTTTAAGTAAATTTTACCTCCAGGTCCTCCAGGTCCACCTGGACCTCCTGGACCTCCGGGGCCACCGGGACCTAAGTTAAAGAATAGGATGGTTATTGATTATGTTCACAAGTCAACTCTTGCTAAACCGACACTTTTATGTACACATTTCAGAAAAATATTTACCTCCTGGACCGCCTGGAGATCCTGGGCCAGCTGGAACTCCTGGACCTGGAATAAAATCAAAGCCCTTAGATTACTTTTAATCTAACAAGTATCAGTATTGACTATTGACGATTCAACCAAAAATGTCTACAGTGTTATTCTATAATCAAGACTCACCTCCTGGGCCACCTGGACCTCCGGGACCACCGGGACCTGGTTTAAAATTTTATGCATTTGTTAAATGCAAGAACTTAATAAAATCAAAAAGAAAAATGTGCGATTCTAAAGTTTTTTATTTACCGCCAGGTCCTCCGGGACCTCCTGGGGCTCCTGGGGCTCCTGGGCCAGCTGGGGGACCTAAAATGGAATGAAAGTCGTTAGTATGGTTTTTAACCAATAGGAAATCAAAACGTTTAAAATAATCTTCTATAGTGTTAATCGAGATTTACCTCCTGGACCTCCTGGACCTCCGGGACCTAATTAAAAATTTGATTCATTTGTTAAATAAAAGATTTAAATTCAAGAGACAAATAAATTTGAATTTTGAAGTTTCATTTACCTCCGGGTCCTCCTGGACCTCCTGGACCGCCTGGGGCTCCTGGGCCAGCTGGGGTTCCTGGACCAGTTACTGGTGGTGGTCCTTGAACTGGTGGTTGACCTGCGCCTGGTGGGGGTGGCATAATTACGGTACCTGGTGGAATGGCTCCGGGTGGTCCTGGATAGTACAAATAAAGAATGCATGAGCATAGGGCATTTCAAAGTGTGGAAATATAGATGGTGGAAATTTCAGAAGAGAAAAGGAAAGAATAATCACCTGGTTGTCCTGTTAAATGAATCAAGTAAAAAAAGAAGAATTTTAGTTCAAGTCTTCAAGACACAAAATCAAAATGTCATACAAAAAGAATGTAGAATTATTATTCTTAAATGTTCATACCTGGAAGACCGGGTGCACCTGGTTGTCCGGGAGTTCCGGGTTGACCTGCCGGTCCAGCTGGTCCGGGAACACCAATTCCTGGGGCTCCTATGGGTATTTTGTCAAAACAATTCAACCAAAATGTAAGTAATTGAATTGAAATTCACTGATTGACAATTGACACTATTTATTTTTTGGATCTATAAATGAATTACCGTTAGCTCCGGGTGGTCCAACTTCTCCTGGGGCACCTGGACCGCCTGGTTGACCTGCTCCTCCTGGGTTTCCGGGTGCTCCTGGAGCACCTTCTTGTCCTGGAGAACCGTTAGATCCTGGGGCACCTTGAGCTCCTGGGGCTCCGGGTGCACCTCCTGGTCCTTGTGGTCCTCCAGGTCCGGCTGGACCAGCATCTCCTGGGTTTCCAGCTGGGCCAGCTGGTCCAGGTAAACCGGGTGTGCCAGGTCCTCCAGATTGCCCTTAAAAATGAAATACACATTTGATTGAATTATTGGTGATGGTTTTGAATTTTGAAAAAAGGAATTTTAACACATGCAATCCAAAAAATAAACAAACAAATAAATAAAGTGAATGAATTACCGGGTGCTCCGGGTCCTCCAGAAGGTCCGGATGGACCTTGAGGTCCAGCTGGGCCTTGGTTTCCGACTCCGGGAACTCCTGTATTTTACACAACAAAAACATTCAGTCAGTAGAAAATTCGTTCAGTATGCCAATTGCCAATGCATAGAAAAATCAATATGTTTTAAACAAAATTTTAGAGTAGAAAAAAATAGGATTTACCGGCTGGTCCTTGAGGTCCGACGGGTCCTTGTGGTCCTTGTGGGCCTGGAATTGGAACGACTGGTGGTGGTGGTGGTGGAGGTGGACTTTGGACTGGTGGTTGTCCGGGAACTGGAGCAGGCACATATGGGTAGCCGCTAATGAGAAAAAATTTCCAAAATAATTAATTTATTCAATTACCGACATTATTTCCTCTACAAATAAGTATCAGGCAAGTAAAAAAACACTTAAATGTTCACACACAATACAATTGAATATTGCTTTATTTTTTATTTATTGGTCTTACGCCTGAACAGCTACAGCTGCAAGAGCTGCAACGAAAAGAATAGCGAAAGTCTTCATCGTGACTCAATCCAAATGAATGATTTGCATCTCCATTTCTACACTCCCTTTTATAACACTCAAGACTCAAGACATGAGACGTGGTATCAAGTGTCTAGTAACTAATCCAAATGAAATATTTGTGCATAATTATTGTGTTGGCTATTTTTCAACCAGTCGCCGATTGTCAATTGTCACACTTTGCAAAATTCAAAAGATCCAAAACACCATGTTATGAACATATTTAAATAACACTCAACGAGTGCATGAGATACATGAGATTTCATGTGCAAATGAAGAATTTTAAGGTTCACTAGACTTTGTCATCGGATCGGATATTCGTCAGCCTTTTAAATCAAAATATATTATACTATTATTATTATATAGTTAAGTTTCATAAACAAAACTTTCGCTCATGGATTTAGTTTTCTTAGGCTGTAAATATTAAATATGAAGCATCTCAAAAGTTTAAATTTAAAATCCAACTCAATTATACTGTAAACTATAATATTTTGTCTTGTATACAAGATACATGACAAGAATAATTATTTCTCTTATTTAATACATACAGTACATACTTAGTACATAATACATAAAACTCTTTGTGATATAATATTTCATGTTTAAAATAAATATTGCCTGTGTCAACAAAATTCTTTAAGAGTGACGAAAGAAAAATATGCAAAGTCATTATCAGTGAAGGTGGGTCAGTAGTAGTAAGTATTTGCATGTGGAAATAGTTTGAAACTGGATTATATTTTCCGTCGATTGAATATAACATTGTGTTGTCATTATTATTATCGGCATATGCTGTTTTTTCCAACATCTTTCGTAATTTTGAATGTATGAATAATATTTCTGTGCAAACTATTGTACAAATAAAAAACTTCAAGAATTATTGTTGATAATATATAATATATAGTCGTTTCTTGTGTTTATTCTTTTGAGTTGTGAAAAATTTCCATGTTGCATTTTATGCAGCATTATGCACATGCTTAGAAAACGTTTATTTAGTGATGCATTAAAAATAATGATAATTTTTTCATATTGTGTCGATGAAAAACTAATGCACATGTACTGAAAAAGTCGTAAAATATTGATGATTTGTTGTTTTTTTTACTCAGTAACGTTTCCATCCATATAATGTTCATACATATAAATCAAATATATATTTATAAAATCATTTTGTTCAGTATTCTTATTGCTGGTTGCTTTTGATTCCGATTTAAAAACAACACAGATGAACTGAATGTTGAAAGTTAAAATTGTACATAAAAGATGAGCTTTTATTTTTAAATTTCTAACAAAAGTCTCAAATATCAAATAGAGAAATCAAATAGATTTTTTACAACGTTTCAGATTCTGATTCCGGCTCTGATTCTAAAACAAAAGTTTTTAAAAATCCATGAATGACAATAATTATTCAATAATATAAATCAAATACTAAATTACTTTTTATGAGAAAACGTGTTCCATTTTCATATCTTAGAAATACATTTTAATCGACATTATTTACTGAAACATTCTGATGTTCCTTCTTTCCCATGCTCTCTTCGTCTTCAATGTTCAATGTTTTTCCAGTTGTCTTAGAACCGCTTTCATCTAGTGTTTTATCCGCTGTCTCATCCAGTAGTAAAGCAAGAGCAGATCCTCCAATTCCAATCAAGGCAAAAGTCACAAACGGAAGAGAATTCCACCCTGATTCATTCAAAATTTTATGTAGATAAATACTATGAAAATTCTCAATAATGTAATGCCTGTACACTGTACATGTATTTTTTAATGTGCTGAGTGCTGAATGTTGTAAGTACATACATTGTGCGCCAAAATAAGCAAGTTGTGGGGCGATAATTCCACCGACTCCGGCTCCAAATTGTGTTATTCCATATCCCATGGTTCGAATATAGGTTGGAAATGATTCTGATGTCAATAGACGAGCTGATGATCTCGATCCCGCAACTCCAAAACGACCCACAAGACAAAGAGTAGCAACCACAGAGGAATACAAAGCGATTCCATAAATGAGATCCAATATAGCCAGACTTGTGAGAAACAATGCCCCAAGTCCCATGAATAAAATTACACCTTTTCTTCTTCCCAAACTGGAATTGATACAAAAATATGCAAAATGCAAACAAAACTTAATCTTTTTATAAATGTAAAAAAGTACGAAAGCTTTTTGCACTCTGTACATACATATATTATGCATTTACCTGTTATTCACAAGTAGAGAAAATGGGTTTGCAAGTGCATCCGTCAATCCCAAAAAGACAACATTCCAATAAAAATTTCCTCGAATATTCTTGACATTGTAACTAATTCCAAAATATACACAGGCCCATGCAAACCAAATGCCCATGAGGAAAAATGTTTTTCGCCTGAGTTCTCTATCCTTAAAGAAATGGAGATAACTGACTCTTCCAGTATTTACACTAGTCGACTCTGTCTCATTCTTGGAAATTTTCTCCAGTAATTCCAATGTAATATTACACTTTGAGTCTTTACTGCTGAGGTTTATTGAGCCTATTTTCTCCAGTACTTTTTGAGCTTCAGTCAAACGGAAATTTCGAATGAGCCAACGTGGAGACTCGGGTAAAAAACTAGAAGACGAAAAGAATATATTATTACGATACTTTTAACATTTGAATTTGATACAATATTATTTATGAATCTGCTATGAGGTATAAAAGGTAAAAGCTAAAAGCGCAAAAATCAATAATTGACAAAATAAAACTACTTACGGATAAAAAATGAGGATAAAGACAAAGGGAAGAGAAGAAATCCAAAGAAATTCTCTCCAGTTGGGTACAAAATATGCCAACAAGGAAAGAAGCATGACTCCAAAACCCCATGGACCAAAACATACAATTTGTCGATATTTTGGTGTGAGAAACTTTTTTTTACACAAAAAAAAAACAGAAATTTTACATGTGAAAAAATAATGCAAGTATAACAAACAAAAATGGAAAAAAAAATTAGATAATTAAAAAATATAATACCTCTAGAGGATAAATAGTTGAAATTCCCATAAAGCCCGAGAGACCAGCTCCTGCAATGAAACGGGCTATTGCATAAAAAACAGGAGTCGGGGCAACTCCAGACAGACATTGACCAAGTCCCATCATTAGACAGACACAGAGATATGATTTCTTTCGTCCATACCTATAAATAAATAATTTATAAATAATGTCTATTAGAGATCAGCACTGCTAAAAATCGAACACACACAATAACAAAAACTACGATAATTCTTATTGTTTTACTGTTTTTTTTACCAATCGGATACTTGTGATGTAAATAAAGAGCCCAAGAGCATTCCAAACATTTGAATACTCGTCATAAAATCAGATACAAATGATGAGCCACAGAATAAATTCCACTATTTAGCAAGAAGTAATTTTTTTCAAACCATTAAAACTTTAACAAAAACGTTCAAATTTATCATTACAAATATTATGTTGCTTTTTATCATGCTGTTAAAAACCTCTGTGACGATGGTGGATTCCGTATGAGGTACTGGAAAAAGTGTTCCATTGCAATAACATAATTCACTGGAAGCTTGAGCGATAGAAGTAACGTTTCCATCCTCATTTGTACAAATCCATGAATTTGGTTGTCTTCCTAGTTAAAATATACAGAATAGTATATTATTATAATACATGTGCACAATGCATAAAAAAAAGTATAAATTTTAAGTGATTTTTCAGTGATTACCAACAAAAACAGGAGCAAAAGCTACAAAAGCTGCAGGGATTTCAAAGATGAGGAGGACAATCAGAATTAAATATTGGAATTTCCCAAATCCACCTTTAAATACGGTACAATATCCATCATTTAGCAATTTGATCGTTCATAATAAACAAATGGTTACACAGTATATAATATACATATTGGACTGTATAAAAAATACATAAAGTATAAATAATACAAAATAACAAATTCTAAAAACCCCACAAATACCTGTGAGTTCGAGTAAATCTTCAAAATTAGATGCAGTTTTTTCCGAATTCCAGTTATCTGCTGCTGTAGATCTTTCCGCTTCATTGTTGTTGACAAATTGCGGAAGACAAGCTCCATAGCTAGTAGTTTTTTTTGCCTTATTACAGGCCATGGTTGTAGGAACTTTGATACCTATTTTTATATTCTTTTTTTTGTATAACTGAATTTTTAATCAAGACAGAAGAGAAGACAAAAACACAGCAGAATGAACAAAAGAAGTGCTCATGAACTCTTTCTCTCTCTCTCTCTCTCTCTCTCTCTATCAAGCCTATAATATATATTTAAAATATAAAATCATTGTTTACACTATACATTTGGTTTTACTTGAAAAGTGACCATGCAAGTTCAACTTGGGGTTGATCTCATCTTTAATGTTTAAGCATCCCTGCAAACATAACATTACACATATATATATATATATGTAGAGATATTTTTATATGCATGTGTACTTAAAACGTTACTTTTATCTCAAATACAGAGATATGGAAATATACAAAATATATTATAAGGAGCAAAGTCCTCTGAACTCTGATGAGTGATTATTTATGAAGGCTAAAATTCTTATCATGTAGTCCCCTTTTCTATTTTGATATTAAATACGAGAATAAGTCTTTACTGTTACATATGAAAAGCGAATGAAAAGGAAAGGATTCAATAGAAATTATACCAAAATGCTGTGATATTCCATAAAACGTTTATTACAATAAATCTTGTGTTACATACATATACAATACTGTACATAGTACATAGTATACATATAATGTATAGGGGCGATAAACTTTATTTTAATCACTGTCATCATATCGATGATTGCCTTCTGTCACAGCACATATAATTATATACCTTACAATTTAGGCTAATTATTGTATAATCAAAAACTGTTTACCATTATTTCATGCATTGTACATTGTACAATGTACAAGTTATTACTACGTATAACATTATACGTAAAAACTAAAAACTACTGGATATGACAAAACGTGGGTATAAAATGAAAACGTGAAAGACACACACAAAAAATATTTGCAACAATGTGAATAATATATAAAACTCTAATAATAATACACGTAATGATCATTGCTATCATGTTACAATTTACAAATAGATATTACATACTACTTGTTACAATTATCTACAATATAGTTATCAAGATTAATTAATTCAATTTTATATTGAACCAAGGTAAGATATACATGATATTTAGCAATTTGCTTCCAAACTAGATGTAGGAATGCAAGTACATTTTACATTTATAACAAGTATTCATGTTATATGTAATATCTAGAAAATAACACAATTCAAATTTCAAGACACAAAAAATTAAGTAGGATAATGTATACATATACATTCTTTCCTATCATTTTTAGGGTACTATACAAAAAGTATAATAATAATATTATCATATTATTATTTACATTACTATATTACTATATCTGCATATGCAGTTTGAGAATATTAAAACGCCTCAAAAATTCCAAATCACATTTTGATCATTCTAAAAATATCTCTCCCTCTCTCTTTATATTTTAAATTGTAAATACTTGTACGGTACGAGAGCAAAATCATTCATTCATTCATGTTACATACTACATACTATTACGGTATGTAAAAATAAATGCAACTTACATTAGAATTGCACACGATAATGCTAGATACAAGATATAGGTACGTAATAAAAAATTATAAAATGTAAAAAGTATACATTTTATAAAATTCCGAATTCTGATAAAGTAATAAAAAAAAGTCGGAAATTTTTCTTCTGGCTAATGAAAAACACGAGTTTTCACTACCATTCACTACCATTTTAACCCAAAGAGAAATGTAGAAATTCCAATGGAGACATTTCGCTCAAATTCTCGCCAAGATCCATCTCGCAAGCATCTATCTTTGTCTTCTTCACCAAATACTTAAGCTGACCACTTCCAAATCCAGATAGAAGACATACGCCATTATCATTCGAATAAACTTGATGAGAGTCCGATGGTTTCAGATTCCAAAAGACCAATCCAGGAATTTCAAAGGATTTTGATTGAAAAAGTGAAGTTGCTTTTTTAAGATCTTGTGATGCATTGGGAAATACTGAATTAAAATCATCATCAACAAAGAAGTAGACTAGTTTGAACATTTCATTTGGGTTCAAACTTTTTTCTTGTGCACCCTGGAGGATTTGGTTGAGAATATCAAAAAGTGTGGTGTCAGCTCCTTCCCAACTAACTTTCTTTAATTTTCCAACTTGCTCAAAGATGCTTTCAGACTTTTGAACATGATGAAAATGAATTTCAGGCCCATTTAAAGACATGAAATAACTATGCTTACGAGGATTTATATCCGAGGTCAAGAGCATCAAGCCAAGAGCTGCTTTTAACATTCTACTTCCTGGATCACTTTCCGATTTTACTCGAACAACAGAAATAGAGTTCTTTGCTGGTCCCGAAACTAGAAAAATGAATAAAACAAAGTTTGATGCATAAGTTATTAGTATTCTATTCATTCTTAGTATTGCCATTAAACTGTAGTATGAAAAAAAATGTAAAGTTTAACATATTTTATATTAAATATTAAATATGAAATAATATCACCCTTCCCTTCTTCATTCATATTTGAAATAAAAACTAGACCAATGATGTATGAAAATTAAGTTATGGAAATCGTTTTTCTAAAAAACATTGTTAGATTTTACATTTAAAATTTTCTTACATTTTATGTCCCGAACCAAGTCCATCCATTGTCGTTGAATCATGTTTCGATAGTTTTCAGAATCTTTCAGAGAAATTGACATCACTCGATCGATAATCTCCAATGGTTTCAAATCTTGAGTTCTTTTCGTATGACTTTTCAAATATGTTGCAAATCTCTCCTTGTCATTTATATCAAAAGACCTAACATTTCTTTTCATTGCTCTGCTTGGTACTCGGTCGTAATTTATTTCATTCCATTTTTTAGCAGACATTGAAACCTCGGCAATTCCAGATTGTGCTCTCAATGGTACACAAAAGTCCTTGTTGTAAATTTTTCTAGCTAGATAAACTAAACCCAAAATAAAAAAGGAACAGAAGATAGTGTTTAAATAATTTTATTTTTAGGATAATAAGTATTATCACGATCATATCTACATCAAACTTCTAATTATGCTTTTATGTCTAAAATACTACAAATTACTATATAAACTCATTAAGTATAGTAATGTTTATACCTGCAACAGGCAATGACTTGGTCCATACGTAAAAATACGTTCCAGCCAATTGTAGAAGCTCGATGGCGATGGTACTGGAGATTAAAGTATACCTTTAAAAAAACAAGAGTTTTTAATCTTTCGATTTTTAGTTTGCTCCAAATACACAATAAAATTCATGGGTCATTTTTGGAGTTTTTTTTTTATTTTTTAAATTTTTGTATAATGTTTTTGAAAACTTACTTGTCATGATGCTTTTCCAGCGTAGGGGCCCATTTTGCAAAATAAGAAACATGATTTATATCCAACTTGTCTTTTAGTAATCCTTTTGCAAAGAATTTTGCCACTTGAATATGAAAAAATCCTGTAAAAAATAATATTGTAAAAAAAAAAATAGAAATATAATGTCATTACATTATTATTATCACACACTGATATGTCTGAATACAGCATTAAAATTGAAATACATGCAAAAAGCTACCAAATAAAATATAATTTTACATAAGTTTTAACTTACGATATTTTAAATCATTTTCAAATTTGTTTCTTGCAAATTTGGTTCTTTTTTCAGTATTTACTGATTCAGTGAGAGGGAGTTGGAGGTTTTGTAGAACTCTAATATTATAAATATTAGTTTCATCTAAAACCTTTGACTTTGGCTTTCTTGAATCATGATCAGAAACTCCACCACAGTCATCTTGACCCAAAAAATTTGGCACAAATCCATCGAATGCAATTGTCATCAAAAATTCCAAGGGATCTTTACAATAGCCAAGACCAATGTTGCCGAACAACCCTTCAAAACTGTCATACAGAAATTTTGGATGATACTGTGGATTAAAAAAGATGTCAGAAATAGAAACAATAATTATTATTATCATAAACTTTTATTTTCACTATCATTACCAAAAATGATTATTTGTCTACAAGATATTTAATATAAATTCTCAAATAATTCATAATGTACCTGGTACATCCAATACAAGCAAATATGATATAACTGACGAAGTCCTTTTCCCTCTTTCACGTTACGAATTTTCTTGATCAACTATATATTTAAGTAGAATAACAAATAGTTTTTTGAAGTAGAATAACAAATAGTTTTTTGAATTTGAACAATGTATCATAGACAAAATTTATATGTATATATATGTTCATTATTCATTATATTATGGTAGCATTCCTTATATAAATTACTATTCTTTTTATTCTTTATGTTATTTAAACATAAAGGATAATATGGATACATATGTTATGTTTTATACTCTTATAAAATATATTTTTACCTTAAAAGTCTGGTCAGGGTCCTTATTCCACGAATCCTTCAACAATTTTCTTGCCAGACTAACATCTTCTTCACTATATTTTCGCTCTGTTGCAAACAAGTCAAAGGCCAAAAGAGGATCTCTACCATCATTTTCATTACCATTATTGCCATTCATGATTTCTTGTGGTTCTTCTCCAATTAAGGCTTGGTTTTCTTCAGCATCAGTGAATCTAGTTAAAAGTTGTTTTGTGTTCAAACTTAAATCTTTAAATGTAAGCTTTGAGACTTTAGCTGGAGGTGGGTTAACCTCATTGTCATCAACTACTACTTGCTGAACGTCCATAGCATCATTATTTGCACCTTCCATTTTTTTTATGGACAATGAACACTGACACTCAAAATCTGAATAAAAAGTACAAAAAACAATCAACTATATTATGTCAAATGTAAAGTAGTAGTTTTGAATTTTTCTTACAAACATCAAACAAACAACAGACAAGCAAAAGATTATACTTTTATCATACTTACTGTATTATAATATTTTCAATACATTAAAGATAAAATTTTTGTGATCATGCAATATACCTACATAACTTATGTACATATGTATATATATGTATACATACATCCACTATACAAATAATTACCTTATATGTATGTACCAAACAAAACTTACCACCTTTCAAAATGATTAAAAAATATAAAAAGAAATAACCACTACTTAAACTTTAAACTACAGAGGGATAACAATTTATTGTAATTTGTAATAATTAACTTTTTGATTATACCTTTTATCCAAGAGTAGAGAATAGAGCTGTATCCTAGAATTCCTGCCAGAACTAGCCCACACGAGATGATGTGAAATCGACTGAAACACGTGGTCCTGTTTTTTGCACGTAGACGGCGGTTTTCGTAATTCAAATTTTTTTTTCAGTTTTCAATGCTATCATATCAGTTTTTAATAACTGTATCAGTACTTAACGCATTTCAAAAAATAATCATGCCATGCAAAAGAAAAACGTTCACATTTAATAGGTATGCATTTTAATTTTTAATTATTAGAGAATTTAGAATGGAATGTAGATTATTTACCATACATATATACACGTAACACATAATATTATATTTAATGAATGTGTTCAAAATTTAAAACAGAAAATACACCATGATATAGTATAATATGTAGACGATAAATGAAGTGCGATAGGTTTATTTACATTGCATGGATACATTGACACTAAACAAATTTTTGACATTTTTGGCCATTTAAAATTTTATTACTCATGTCAGTGTGATTAAATATGTTTACAATTTATTTATTTACTTATTTTTATTATATTGAAGCTACAAGTTGCTCTAATCGAGCTTTACTCTCTAAAATGTTGTTTGTCATTTTATTTAATTCTCGAAAACAACTTTTTGATTCGGATTGTAAACTCTCTGATGAGGAGTCATTTGTGGTGATGACAATTTTAGCTGATGAAGTTGGAAGATTGTCATCAGTTATTGTTGCTGTTGAGCCTTCAGTACTTGTAGTTTTCAGTGAATTGAGTTTCTGTTGTTCCTCCTCTTCCTTTAATAACTCGGCAATGACTTCTAAGCTGATATCCTCATCATCATTATCATCATCATCAACCTCCATCTTTTGTTTATCACCACTCTTCTTTTCAGGATCCTAATTAAACATTCCATTAATTAATGAGTATTAGTACGTGCAATGTACAAATATAACAGTCATTTTTCCAGTTTTGTAACTGACTTTTTTGAAAGATATTTGAGATTTTTGTGCAATACGCATAATATAGAACAATCATTATTGTTTGTAAATTTTAAGTTTTCTTATGCAAAAAAAATTTTAGTATGACGTTTTGTGTTTTCATTACTGATATCTGATATCATTTACTATATTGTTACTACTACCTAATATTCAATATAAAAATGCTTTTCAGTGGTAAATTGAAGGTAAACTATCACTGATCACTGATATATGCAATGTGGAAATCAAGATTTTTATAAATGTGTTTCTTTTTATTTCTAAAGTTTTCAAATTTAGTTATATACGTTATAATAATATGCATAATATTATTGATTATTGTTATGTTTTGTCATACAAGGTTTGTAAGAGATGAATCCATTTCTGCAAATTTTTTGATAGAAGCTTCAATATTATCTACATGACCGTCTCCAACATTTGAATCGACTGGAGAAAATGGAGGAATTAGTGGTGAAGAGACTCGATCGTTTGTTGTTACTGTACTTGTCTGGATCATTGTTTCAACTAAATTTCGAGTTTGTACGTTTGCTGTTGTTTCTGCTGGTGGTATTATTGTCTCATTATAATAATCATTACTCAAAATGTTTCCATTTCCATCTCCCATCATGGTTGTTGTCGTTAGTGACATTGTATCCTCATCATCAGTTACCATTTCCGTAATTATTTCCGTAATTGCGGACAGCGTCGTTGAAATGGAATCAGAAATTTTTTCAATATTGGAACTTATATCTCCAAATTCCAAATCATTTATACTTTTCACTAAAGTTTCTGGTACTTTACTCAAAATACTGTCATTTTCAATAAAGTCTTTGATATCTTCAGCAACATTCATGCTACCTTCAAACCACTGGGGTTCTTCTTCATAGATAAAATCAAATCTGGTCAATGAGTGCCCAACTTGACATCCTGCATTCGTCTCATCTATTGTCTAACAGTTTTGATTTTGAATAAAATATATTTTATGCATTACAACTTTTAACTTTGTGATATCTTTGCCACTTATTTAATAGTCATATAAATATTCCCTGTAATCTTCTAATTTAATATTTAATGTTATACTAGTCATAAGTTTTACTTGAGTAGAAGCTGCGTAACCAGGTAACGGATTTATAACAATTAATTGTCCTAATTTTAATTCTTCATCTTGATTTTGTACTTGTAAAGACTGTAATTGATTTTCTTCTTCGTTTTCCATCTGCTGCTCATTTCTTAAATTCAATGGATGATTATAAGAAGTAAAACTCCATGTTTTTGCAACACCACAAACTTTTTAGGTAAAGAAAATAAACTTCATTATTTACTATTTACCAAATACCAAATCAGCAGTAGCATACAACATAAGAATCAGGAATATTTTAAGGAAAATTTTTACCTCCAACTGAATGTGAACTAGCTGTTTCATATTTTTGTTCAAGATGATGACGAGTAGTGAGGTCAATAAAATCATCCAAGTCATCACAATAATCATCCCCATTGGCTCCTTTATTTTGAGTACCATCATTGTTGTTGTTATTTTCATCATCAGTACTTTCCTTATTTGTTGCACTACGAGACACTCGGACACTACAACCTACTGTACTTATTTGACCATCCAAAAAAGAATAACTTTTAGTACTTTTAGTATCTTCTGACTTGACATCTTTGAGGATTTGAGAAGATGTCACAAGAGATAATGGGCCATCCGAGTGCTCTTCACTAATGCTATTATGTCCAAAATTTGGACTGGATGATAAACTTCCAACAAGCTTATTCTCAAAATTTTCCTGTTGTTGTTGCTGCTGCTGATGATGATGATGCTGATTTCCATTTTGATAGTCCACTCCTAATTCCATTGCTACTTCTGTATCTTTTTTTCTGCCACCTTTCGTATAATCATTATGTTTTGGAACTGATGCGGTTGAATAGAGTATTGGAATGTCATCATAACATGAAAGGAGACTAATGTTGGATTTATTTACATTGGATTCGATTTTGGATTTGGACTTTGAAATATTTTGATTCTCCACATTCTAAAATAAGTTTTACAAAGAAGAAGAAAAAAACGTCCATTGTCATTTATGAATAATGAATAATGATCTATAATATATTATGTTTTCTATTGTCGATGAACCTTATGAGAATAATGCATAAAATATGTTTTTACACACATCTTGAGATATTATTATTGACGCTTTGTCGTTTGACGTTTTGACATGTTCTAGGCTGGACTTTGATTTTTTAGATCGTTTAGAGCTGGACCTTTTCTTAACTCCTTTACTTTTCGTGGAAATTTCTGGAGTACCTGGACAATTTGTTCCATCCTCCATCTTGTCAATCGAATGACTTGACTGCACTGCACTCATACTTGTAAGAGAAGTTGCCGTTTGAACACAAGCTTGTTTTCCATTGGTGATGGTCTGTATTTACAAGTAAAAATCAAACATCAAACAATGCGAATATTTAATGAGTACCTCGAGATTAAAAGTTCATTTTTAAAAATGTCTCTGCAATGTGAGTTTTTATCAATTTCCTGAAAACTTACTTGTATTGAAACACTAAAGAGACATTTTTGACTTTGACTACGACAAAGATCAGCGATAGACTGTTTTATACTTGGAGTATTATTACAACTGGTCTCAACAGTTAACACTGTACAACTAGTATTTCCAAGGTTTGACTGATTATTTCCATTTACATCAAGGCAAAATGATGGTGATTTTGTACCGGCGCTATTGGTACTAGAATAAGTAACGCCAATACTTTCTTTGTTTTCATTGTAATAATTATTATTGTTGCAGAAATCTATAACTTCCTCCTCAGCACTTGGTAGTTTTTCAAGGATGAATTTTTCAATTTCATTATTTTGTTTTGAAATTTCAATTTTCATTCCATTTATTTTTTCAGAATCTATAATTGGAATGAGTGGATCAGTAGTAGCAGTACAAGTCAATGTACTATTTGTTTCAGTATGCTTTTCAATTTGTTCTCGTTCTTGTATTGTTTCTTGAATGATGGTATTTTGTTCTTTATTTACAGTCTTTGGTCTTTTCTTTGGTGACTTTTTTCGTGAGGATAGGCCTTTCTTTTTTACAGGGGGTGTTTCAGAAGATGATAACGTTTCTATTTCTTCAACTATTTTTCTTTGAATCGTAGTAACTTGGTTTTTCTTGTTATTTGAATTCTCTGGATATTTATGTTTACGACTATGTGTTGTACGTTTTTCTTCTTCTTCTTCATCTTCTTCGTTTTCATCGTCTTGTTGTTGTTCTTGTGGTTCCGATTTGATAGTACTTTGATCAATTTTAGATTTAGATATCTTTGATTTTGAACTACTTCGAGATGAGGGACCTTCTTGCCTACTATTATTATTATTGTTCTCTTGACGTTCATTTTCAAAAGATTCTTGTGCCTGAACAGAAGGATTGACTCGACTATGTTTTGCCCAAGCAGATAATGCACTATTTATAATCATAAAAATTATGCACAATTTTGTAGGCATTAAAATTTTGTAATTTACCATTTATCACAGTCCCTTACACAGACCGTGCTCGGCGTTCGAACAAAAAATGAAAACATGATAAAAATTAAAACATTATTTGTGGATAAACTGTATGATAGAAAAAAAATTCAAATCCCTCTCATTCACTTACTTTTGAACATATTTGATGGCATCAAAATTGGCTTCTTGATAATTATTCTCCTTTAAAATGGGATACTCATGCTTTGGTGATTCAGCACTGGAGAAAAAGAACGAGTCATCATTGTCACTAGAGATATCTGATGTTAAATTAAATACACTGCCTCCTTTTGATCTGTCACTTGCAGATGTAATACTACGCTCACTATGAGATTGCTCTTTTAAGTCTTTCTTTTTTCTACGAAGTTTTGTCTTTGTTGGCCCTATAACAAAAATCAAAAATGAAGTTTCAAGCACAATGACCTATGTAATCAGTTATTGTCAAACACAAAATAAGTTCCAACACGGAAGCTTGGGATCAGTCTGGATCAGCCCGACCTAAAAATGTGTCG